>MCJB01035626.1:274080-360485 GCA_002018475.1 Nicotiana obtusifolia | reverse complement strand
TATGCATTGTCGGGCCGTCAGGACCTAGAGTCATCTCTGGATGTGGTTACAGGTATATTATCTGTCCTTTCCACTCATATGTATGCCTTGATAGATCCCGGTTCTACATTGTCGTATATTTCTCCGTTTGTTGCTAGCGAGTGTAATAAAGGGCCTGAATTATTACGTAAGTCATTTGAGGTATCTACGCCCATGGGTGAGCCTGTGATAGTTAAACGGGTATATCGAGATTGTGATGTGATGATTTATGACCGCCATACGTTAGTTAATTTGCATGAATTGGAGATGGTTGATTTTGATATTATCATGGGTATGGATTGGCTGGCTTCTTGCTATGCTAATGTAGATTGCCGGGCGAAGATTGTTCATTTTAATTTTCCAGGCGAGCCTGTTATTGAGTGGAAGGGCAATGTTGTAGCGCCAAAAGGGAAGTTTATTTCTTAACTTAAGGCTTGGAAGATGATTGCGAAAGGATATATTTATCATCTGGTGCGAGTGCAAGGTATGGAGGCGAAACCTCCAATTCTTCAGTCAGTTCCTATTATTAATGAATTCCCTGATGTATTTCCTAATGAACTTCCTGGCCTTCCTCCCGAAAGGGAAATCGACTTTGCTATTGATGTACTTCCAGATACTCAGCCTATATCTATTCCTCCGTATAGAATGGCCCCTGCTGAATTAAAAGAATTGAAAGTTCAATTGAAGGATCTTCTAGTTAAAGGTTTTATCAGACCCAGTACTTCTCCGTGGGGTGCACCGGTGCTGTTTGTTCATAAGAAAGACGGTTCGTTGAGAATGTGTATTGATTATCGTCAGCTCAACAAGGTGACTATTAAGAACAAGTACCCGCTTCTCAGAATCGATGATTTATTTGATCAGTTACAGGGTGCGAAGTACTTTTCCAAGATCGATCTTCGGTCTGGATATCATCAGTTGCGAGTCAAAGAGCAAGATATCCCGAAAACGGCTTTTCGGACCAGATATGGCCATTATGAATTTCTTGTCATGTCCTTCGGTCTCACTAATGCGCCAGCAGTTTTTATGGAATTAATGAATCGGGTCTTCAAGCCATTTCTTGACATCTTTGTGATTGTGTTCATTGATGATATTCTGATATACTCTGATCAGAAGCGGAGCATGCAGATCATTTGCGAGTTGTATTACAGACGCTGCAACATCATAAGTTGTATGCTAAATTCTCTAAATGCGAGTTTTGGTTGAATTCGGTGGCATTCCTTGGACATATCGTCTCAGATGAGGGCATCAAGGCGGATGGTCAGAAGATCGAGGCAGTAAAGAATTGGCCGAGGCCTACAACTCCTACGGAAGTGCGTAGTTTCTTGGGCTTAGCTGGCTATTATCGGAGGTTTGTGGAGAATTTCTCTTCTATTGCTGCACCCTTGACGAAATTGACACAAAAAGCAGCTAAGTTTCAATGGTTTGATGCTTGTGAAAAGAGCTTTCAGGAATTGAAGAGTCGATTAACGTCAGCACCTGTTCTAGCACTTCCTGAAGGATCTGAAGGCTATGTGGTATACTGTGATGCGTCAAGGGTTGGATTGGGGTGTGTTTTGATGCAGCACGGCAAGGTTATAGCATATGCTTCAAGGCAATTAAGGAAGCATGAGCAGAATTACCCGACTCATGATCTCGAGTTGGCAGCCGTTATATTTGCCCTGAAAATATGGCGTCATTATCTTTATGGAGTTCATGTTGATATTTACACAGATCATAAGAGTTTACAGTATATATTCAAGTAGAAAGAGTTATACTTTAGACAACGAAGGTGGCTTGAATTACTAAAGGATTATGATATTGATATCTTGTACCATCCGGGAAAGGCAAACGTCGTAGCTGACGCCTTGAGTCGTAAGTCCATGGGTAGTTTGAAACATGTGGAAGCTAATAAGCTAGAGATGACCAAAGATCTATATCGATTGTCCATCCTGAGTGTGCGGTTACTTGACACAGGTGACAAGGGTGTTGTGGTTCAGAAAGCTGCGGAGTCATCGCTAGTAGCTGAAGTGAAAGCACGACAGTTTGAAGATCCCGAATTGGTTAAGATCAAGGAAGGCATCCCTTTTCAGAAAAAGCAATTGTTCGAGATATCAGATGACGGAGTTCTTAAATACAAAGGTCGATGGTGTGTACCTAATGTTGGGGAACTTCGCAAGCAAATTATGACGGAGATTCACCAATCTCGGTATTCGGTTCATCCCGGTTCCACTAAGATGTACCACGACCTTCGTCAGTTATATTGGTGGAATGGCATGAAAAATGACATTGCTACATTTGTGACTCAGTGTCCGAATTGTCAGCAGGTTAAGATTGAACACCAGAAACCTGGTGGACTGCTTTAGAATATTGAGATCCCAACATGGAAGTCGGAAGCTATTAATATGGACTTTATTACAGGGTTGCCCAGTTCTCGTCGGAAGTTCGATTCCATCTGGGTTATTGTGGACAGGCTTACAAAATCAGCCCACTTTTTGCCTGTCAAAACTACGTACGCAGCTGAAGATTATGCCAGATTGTATATCAAAGAGGTAGTTCGATTACATGGACTTCCAATTTCTATCATATCTGACAGAGGTGCGCAATTTACAGCCAATTTCTGGAGATCTTTCCAAGAAGGGTTGGGTACTCATATTAGTCTTAGCACAACTTTCCATCCACAGACAGACGGACAGGCCGAACGTACTATTTAGACGCTCGAGGATATGTTATGAGCCTGTGTATTGTACTTCAAAGCAAGATGGAAAGATCATTTGCCACTTATTGAGTTTGCCTACAATAATAGCTACCACTCTAGCATACAGATGGCGCCATATGAGGCTTTATACGGGCGGAAGTGCAGGTCCCCTATTGGTTGGTTTGATGTCGGTGAAACAAAGCTATTAGGACCTGAGTTGGTGCAACAAGCAGTAGAGGAAGTTAAGTTAATTCAAGAAAGGTTATTAACAGCTCAGAGCCGACAGAAGTCATACGCAGATAACCGACGTAAAGATCTGAAGTTTGCCGTAGGAGATTGGGTATTTTTGAAGGTATCGCCTATGAAAGGCATAATGAGATTCGGCAAGAAAGGCAAGCTTAGCCCCAGGTATGTCGGGCCGTATCAGATCGTGCAGATAATTGGCCAAGTTGCTTATAAACTTGATTTGCCACCAGAGCTAGAGGCAGTCCATCCGGTCTTTCATGTCTCCATGCTTCGTAAATGCTTAGGAGACCTTCTCATATCACCCCTATTGAGGATATTCAAGTTACTGAGGACTTGTTGTACGAGGAATTTCCTGTCACCATCTTAGATCGTCAAGTTCGTAAATTGAGAACTAAGGAGGTAGCTTCGGTTAAGTATTGTGGCGGAATAATAATGTAGAAGAGATGACGTGGGAGGCTGAAGAAGATATGAAAGCCCGATACCCCCATTTGTTCCAGATTTCAGGTACTATTGCTGAGTCAGGTGCAGCAAGTACATCTCGGACCACGGTAAATGACAGTTTAGGTGACTTATGGCTAACTTAGATGGTCGTGTGAGGCCAAATTGCAATTGTTATATGTTGTGTGGCCCTGTGTGGCTTTGGATATTGGTCTGAGCTGTTTGACAGGTCTTGGATAGTCCTATTTACAGAGGAAACTCTGTCGAAATTTTTAAAAATTTTGAGAGTTGAGATATCCCTCAACATCCGAGGACGAATGTTCCTAAGGGGGGGAGGGTGTTATAACCCATATTTGTACGTGTTAGATTACACCGTAATATAGTCTACCTTGGTTCGAGAAGAGAATTACCTTTGAGACAATAAGAGTTTAGTCCTATTGGTCCTAAATGGTGCAAAGGTGTATAAGGGCGGTTAACAAGTATTAGAGGATAAACGAGTTAAGGATGTTGTAACTCGCGTTTTTGGGAAAATCGAGAGGTGTTTAACATTACCAAGATGTAATGTTTTAAGGTATTTGAATGATATGATATCCGTTTCATAAGCCTTGAAGTCAAACGAGTTATGAAACAAAAGTCGACAAAAGTTGTCGCAACTTAGGTTCACAATTTTACTTAAACGTCAAGTCAAATGTTTCTGTGAGTTTCTCCCAATTTACAAGGAATTACGGGGTGATCTACCTACCAAATTAAAGGTCTATGAATCTAGTTTCCAATTCTTCAAATCGTTTGTCAATACGATCTCGGAGTATTGAGATAATTGTATTTCCGTAGAACTGCGCAGGCTGGTAGGTGACAAGTAGGTGCATCACCTACTTGCCAAAATTAAGGGCTAAAATTTAAAAGCCCCAAGTCGGTCAAGAGAGGGCTTTTAAAAGCTTCTAAATCCAGCTAATTCACTATTATTTCACAGCTTCAAAACCGAAAAGAACCCCTGCAACCCCTCCCCAAAATAATCCCACACAAACCCTAATCGATTTTCCCCTCTTTCAAGTTCTAGTTGAAGGTAAACCCTAGAGTTTGAGGAACCAAAGCAAGGGCTGAGTTATCTAACAAGCAAGGTGAGTTTACTGATCTATTTAATACATTTTTTCTACAGTTAATTCTTGGTAAGTCATTCTATGTGTGTAAGAACTCACGGGACGGTGATCGGAAGCCGTGAGTTCGAGTTATTCACTTGTAGCGAACTGTTTTGTGAACTGTTTTGTGTTGCTGTAAAGCTGCGTGTTATACTACTGATTTGTGGAGTTTTGGATGAGGAAGGGTGTGGAGAAACACCATATATATTTAGGGTGGTGGCCTGATAGTTGTTCATAACATTTCCCGATCGTTTGACACGACTATAGTGGCCATTGTACGTATGAAGTGATTGGTTTGTGCGTGGACTGTTTTGGGAGGCTCAATATGATTCTTATTGATGTTTTTTGGCTGTTTGGTGACTGTTTGGACTTGTGTGAAGTCATATATATAGGGGAGGTGCTGTCCGTTTTATTGCAAAATAGGTTACAGTCGATACATAATAGTTACGACGCTTAAACGATAACGGTAGTGTCATTTCTCTTATTGTAGACTAAGAAGTCGTGGAAGTTTCATAGCTTGAGATTGGAAAGTATTGCAAGGTATGTGAGACTATCCTTTTTCTTCTTTTGCACGACTCTGACTGTACACAATGCAATGAACGAACCCCAAAGATACTCTACTCTTAGAAGGTAGCAGTACGTATATTGTTTCCCCTCTTATGGGAGGATTGATATGTTATTATTTCACCATGGTAGTATGACTCTTATAAGTCCAGCATGCATTATCTGTTTTACTCTACCGAGCCGCGCTATAGTCGGCCGGGTATGGCACCTATTGTGCAACTATACATATGTATATGTTTTACTCTACTTAGCCGCGCTATAGTTGACAGCTATTTTACTCTACCGAGCCGCGCTATAGTCGGTCGGGTATGGCACCTATTGTGCAACCACTGATCAGTTGGGTATGGTAATGAGGAGGCCCACAGAGGCATATGTATGAGATGATGATGAGGCCCACAGAGGCGTATATATGTATATGATGATTTTCAAAAGGATATAAATATATGTATATGCATATGCATGTCAGGCATGACATGGTTAGTCGCCCTCAGAGGCATTCAGATGGTACAGGTTGTATGTCTCTTACCCTGATGCTTATTATTGTTCTTGCATTATGTTTCCTGTCTTACATACTCAGTACATTATCCGTACTGACGTCCTTTATTTGTGGACGCTGCATGTCGTGCTGCAGGTCCGAGCGGGCAGATAGACAAAGTTCCCCCACCACAGTAGGCTACCCAGTTCAGCAGATATTGGCGAGATCCATCCTTCGGACTTGCCACAGTCTTGGTATGCATTCTGTTTTGGGCATGTCGGGGCCCTGTTCCGATATAGGTTGCATTATGTACGTTTTTGTAGAGGCTCATAGACAATTGTCAATTTATGCATAGACAAGTGATAGGTTGACTTAGGTACAGTTGAATTGCCTTGTCGGCAAACATATGTATTTTGTTTTATGGTTTTGCATTACAGCCTTGTTGGCTATATTATGTACATAAGTATGTTCGTATCATGGAATGACGTCTCGGTTCATTATAATTATTGTTCGATATTATATGCATATGACAAGCCTTATAGATAATAAGGAAAGTTAGATGAAGGGTACGCCGGTGCCCGTTAAGTAGGGTCCGGTGCCAGTCGCGGCCCTCCGACTTGGGTCGTGACATAATTCCTGCACAATGTGGCATTAAGGGCGATTGCAACATCGGACTTCTCAGAGATAGACATGCACTGATTTGACTGACACTTTGGCAAAATTTTATTAACTTCACCTCCAAAGCAGTCTACTAGTTGAAAGCAAAAGACGGATTTGAATACCAGATGAGGACTTTGATTTATGATGCCAAGTTCAAGGAGGAAGAAGAAACATCAAAGGCGATGGCTTGGATATCATTCCCAAACCTACTTCCCACATACTATGTCAAAGAGTGTCTGTTCTCTCTAGCTTCTGTTGTTGGGAAGCCTCTGCACTTAGACACGGCCACAATCAACAAGACCCGCCCAAGTTGTGCAAGAGTAAAGGTGCTTGTGGATTTACTAGCTGACTTGCCCAAAAAAGTTTGCATGGACATTAAAATGAAGCAACAGGATCTGTCTGAACATAATGGGTTAAAATCCAGTACGACTTTATTCTCAAGTACTGTAAGAAATGCAAGCTACAAGGTCATGACATGCTGGAATGCTGGAAGCTGCATCCAGAACTACTAGCTTCACAATCAGCAGAGCAAAAGAAAGACAAAACCAACACAATGGAATTCAGTAAATAGCAAGGGGTGGAAAAAGCTCACCTGATGATACTGTCAAGTGGCAAGGTAGTGGGCAATGCAGGCCCTCAATGGAAGGAAGTTAAGGACAACCGGGCACATAAGCAGGCTAAGCTCAAAAAAGGACAGGAAATGATAGCAGTCGACAAGACTGCTCAGCAGACTCAAACATCCAACAAATTTAACATGCAGAACATGGAGATAAGCAGTGATAATATAGACAGCCAACTGGTAGGGATGAAGGAAGCAGCTATTCAGAAGAACATTCACACCTCAAGCCCAGCATCACACTTAGCAGAAGATCCCACGTGCTCTGCAGCAGATACACCTCACTTATCAGCAATCACAATATTGAAAAACAAAGCCAACAAGCAAACAACTGCAGGCAATATAGACGAAGCAGTAGCTGAAGGAACACACTTCCACACAGAAACAAGGAAAGCAATCACAAAGGAATCCACTTCCCAGTGGGTGCAGAAAAACTTCAACACCAACAAGATCACCAGCAACACCCCTCAACAAGAGACCCCATCACAGCGCACTCTATTTGAGAAAGCAATAGCCAAAACAACAGACAAGAAGCCAGCAAAAACAGAATCAGAAAAGCAGCAAGAAAAGTCACAAAGAAACTTTGGGACACTATGGTCAAATCAAATGGAAGAAGACTCAGAAGATGGAGAAATACCAGAAGAAATGCAAAGTGAAAAAGAGGAACAATGGGAGCGCCTAAGGAGGATGCTCAAAGTGAAAAGGAAGCTGACAACAGCAATGCCACAATGAGGAAAAACAACAACAAACAAGAAAACAACCAAGGAAAGCTACTGACAAACATATATCAAGACCAGGCCATTCTTGAACCTCAACAAGAAGAAGAATCAACACAAAAGGGTAACTTGGACCCTGGATCAGCATCACAGAAAGGAACAATAGTAGCACAGCTACAAGGAATCATTAGACCAAAAAACTCTAACATTGCAGCAGTAACAACAAATGAGGAAAAACACAAGGAGCATGCTGGCAAAGACTTAGATGATGAAACCACTGCTCAGAACTTCCTTATCATAGCCAAACAAGGAGACCTCTCACCAACTCAAATAGCCAAAGTGAAATCAGCAATCAAAGGCAAGAAGAAGCAAAGCAAAGACAACAGCAACACCTCTGCAGCAGGGGTTCAAACAAGAAGAGCTTTAACACTCCCCAACAATCAATGATGAATGCAATCATCTAGAATATTAGATCAGTCAACACAATGCAAGCTAATCACATTACACCAGAAATATCATTTTGAATTCATTGGCATCATGGAACCAATGCAACAAGCAAGAAGGATGGAAAGGTATAGAAGAAGAATTGACTTCACTCAAGCAGTGGCTAATGTCTCCAACAAAATCTGGGCTTTCATTGATAATGTCTATGAGGTCACAATCCTATCTGACATGGTACAGCAACTCACTTTGAAGCTTCTCTACACTGAAACACAGATGGAACTCATACTCACACTGGTTTATGCTAAGTGTAATGCAACAGAGAGGATAGAATTGTGGGATTCATTGTACGATCAGGCTCAAGGCATGACAATTCCATGGCTGGTAGGAGGAGACTTCAATGTTATTTGTGATCAAGAAGAAAAATTTGGAGGACTGTCAGTGCCATTCAATGAGGTAACAACTTCAGACACTGCATCAACATGTGTAGCTTAACTGACTTGGGGTTGAAAGGCAGCATATATACATGGTGGAATGGCAGAGCAGATGAGGACTACATTTTAAGAGATTAGACAGATGCTTAGCCAACGCAGAATTCCAACAAACATTCCCAAGACTAGAGGTCACTCACTTACCTAAGATTGGCTCAGATCATAGCCCTCTCCTTTTAAAGTGTGACATGGAAGCAAGGTCAATCAAGAAGCCTTTCATGTTCCTCAACTTCTGGACTAAACATGACACTTTCAAAGCAGTTATAAGAGAGAATTGGCAAGCAGATTTCAATGGTGACCCCTTCATAATCTTCAATTACAAACTCAAAAAGATAAAAAAAGCAATGTCACTTTGGAGCAAAGCAACATATGGGGACATATTTCAAAACATAGCAAACATGGAAGAAGTGGTTCTAGTACATGAAAAGCAATTCGAAGATAGGCCAAATAAACATAATAGGGAAAGATTGCAAAGAGTTCAGGCACAGATGACCAGACACTTAGCAATAGAAGAGCAATTCTGGAAACAAAAGTCAGGAATGGCATGGTTCAAGGATGGAGACAGAAACACCAAATTTTCCCATGCTCAAGTGAATGGCAGAAGAAGAAGACTCCAAATAAGAAGGATACAAAACAATACTGGTACCTGAATTGAAGAAGAAGAAGAAGAAGAAGAAGAAGAAGAAGAAGAAGAAGAACATATAGTAGAAGAAGCCATCAATTTATATAAATATCAATTCACAGAAAACACAATCCCATCTGATTTCAGAATTCTGGACAACATCCAGCCCTTCATAGATAGGGAACAAAAAACATAACTGATCAAGCCACGTATAATAGAAGAAGTCAAACATGTTGTTCTCTGCCTGAATGGTGATAGTGCAGGGGGACCAGATGGATTCACAGGCTCTTTCTACCACACCTGCTGGGAAATCATTGGTGCAGACATTCACAACATGGTCAAAGAATTCTTTGCAGGAAGACAACTACCAAAATGTGTAACATACAAAAATTTGGTACTACCTCCCAAGAAGAACACAAAACAAGAAGGAAAACAGGTAGCAAGAAGCAGTCCAGCATAACCAAGAAAATCAGCAGCACCAGCAGGAACAAAACATACAGCAATCAGCACATCAGCAGCAACAATCTGCTCAACAACAACAGGAAAATCACACAGCAAAAAGAAGACCTGCACCCTCTGAAACAATCAAGAACACACCAGGAAAGCACCATCAACAAACAACAGAACAACACACAGCAGGGAACCAGCAGCAACAGCAGGAACACAACAACCAGAAAGCAGCAGAGCAGCAACAGCAAGGATTATGAACAAGCAATTAATATCCAGCATGCATTGAACTACTACCCAGAACACCATGGAATCAACAGGAAAGCAATAACAGAAAGCGAAACAGAAGACATAAACAACAGCAAAAACAGAAGCCAAATACCACAGCAGGACAAGCAAAAACCAACACAAATCTTCGATCTTGAAGCACTTCACTCTAAATTGATACAAATGCATATCCAGCAATTCATAATGGATATCCATCACTTCAATTTAGGACATAGACAATGTATAGTTTTTGTACATCAAGGAAGGAGCTTAGAATTACTTCATCATGTTTTTGTACAGATGACTATATATCAACTCTATGAGATAGATAGTCATTACATTAACCTAGGCTCGACTCATCTGGTATATTTTGCACATCTAGGGATATGTACCTATAAACAAAGGTACCTGTACTTTTTTGGGGAGGTAAGGTTCATGTCCCCCTCCGTCTTTGTAAAGTTTAACTACTGAAGCTAATAAAAGACCTATTTTAACCAAAAAAAAAAAGAAGAAAGAGGTGGTAACATTTTCTGAAATGAGGCCCATAAGCCTTAGCAACTTCATCAATAAAATCTTCTCAAAAGTCATACATGAAAGAATGGTTGGAATACTGCCCACACTCATCTCCCAAGAACAAGCAGGATTCGTTAACAGCAGGACAATAGTTGACAATGTTCTTCTGGCACAGGAAATCATCACAGACATTGGCCTAAGAACAAGAGCAAGACCAAATGTGGTTATCAAACTGGACATGACAAAGGCTTTTGATCGATTATCTTGGCTCTTTCTGACAAAAATGCTAAGGAAAATGGGATTCTATGAAGCTTTCATTGGTCTGATTTCTGACACCATTGGGAATAACTGGTACTCAGTACTCATCAATGGCTAATCACATGGCTTTTTCAAATCAACAAGAGGAGTTAAACAAGGCGACCCATTATCACCTACTCTATTCATTCTGGCTGCTGAAGCTCTCTCAAGGGGATTAAATGCTCTGCATTCAAACCTCAACTTCTATGGCTTTGGGCTGCCCAAATGGAGTCCAAAAATCAATCATCTATCATATGTAGAAGATACAATCATTTTCTCCTCTTCAAATGCCACCTCCTTACAACTAATAATGGAAGTTTTACATGCATATGAAGCAGCATCTGGCCAGCTGATTAACAAAAGCAAGTCTGCTATATATATGCATCACTCTGCCAGTACTGAGGTGATCGAAAAAGATGAAAGAATCACTGGCATTGGAAGGCAGGACTTCCCATTCACGTATCTTGGCTGTCCCATTTTCTACTCTAGAAGAAGGATAATCTATTATCAAGATATTGCCACGAAAGTACAAGATAGACTATAATCTTGGAAAGGCAAATTACTTTCAATAGGAGGCAGAGTTGTATTGATCAAACATGTACTCCAAAGCATGCCAGTACATCTACTATCAGTTGTAAATCCTCCAAAATAGGTAATAAACAAGCTCCACAAACTCTTTGCTCAATTTTTCTGGAGCAGCATTGTGGGAGGAAGCAGCAGACACTGGTCCTCATGGAACACTCTATGTATGCCCTGTGAGGAGGGGGGGCAGGCTTCAGATCATTACATGACACGTCCAAAGCTCTCTTCCGTAAGCTGTGGTGGAATTTCATAACCAAACCTAGCCTCTGGAGTGCATACATGTGTCAAAAGTACTGCAAAAAACACAATGCAGTATTAGTTCCATGGAAAAGAGGATCACAAGCATGGAAGAAGATGTTGGAATGTAGAGAAAACATAGAACATCAAATCAACTGGCACTTAAAAATGGGATCCTCACTCTTCTAGTATGACAACTAGACTGGACTGGGAGCACTCTACTTCATAGTACCAGCAGACTTTCCAATTGATGAATCAATACACAATGTAAATGATGTCCTGCAAGATGGAACCTGGAATGTAGATAAACTCTCAGAAGCCTTACCACAGGAAATTGCAACACACATAGTGGAATCAATAAAGCCTCCAAACAGGGGAGACATCATGAATATACCATACTGGATGCTACAAACTCAAGGAAATTTTAGTGTCAAATATGCCTGGGAATACCTCAGAAGAAGAGATGAACCCAGAAGAGCCTACAAGATGATTTGGGTTAAAGGTCTCCCCTTTAAGATTGCTTTCTTTATATGGAGAGTCTGGAATGCTAAACTACCTCTAGATGATTTCATGAAAAGACTGTGATACCAAATGCCATTAAGATGCTGGTATTGCACACAACCAAAGGAGGAAACCTTGGTGCACCTCTTCTTTACATCCAGCACAGCAATTCAAGTATGGAAATAATTTCTACCAAGAGCACGAATAGCACTTGAAGGCCTATCCCTCCATCAAGCAATAACCAAATGCTGGACAACCCAAACAGTCACCAGACTCAAACCTGTGCTGCAGGCAGTTCCATCCTGCATTGGATGGGAGCTATGGAAAAGAAGGAACTGCTGCAAATATGGAGAAACAGTTACAGTTAGCAGGGTCATCTATTAAGTTTCCACAACACTACAAGCACTAGTCCAAGCAAAGAAACCAGGACTCAATATCCCACACAAATGACAAGATCTACTGCACATGATGGAAAACTACACCCCAAGATTAACTTTCAACAAAGTTATATGGGAATTTCCAAAGGAAGGATGGATTAAAGTCAACACTGATGGAGCATCAAAAGGGAACCCAGGTTCTGCAGAATAGCAGAAGCAACAGCTATTGTGGAAGCATTAAGGTTCTGCAGATCACAAAGCTACTCCCACATATGGCTGCAAATAGACTAAATGCTACTGAACAACATCATCAATGGCATACGGAAGCCACCATGGTGCATAATTGATCAAGTAGAGGAGATACTGCAACTAAAAGAAGTCCTCACACTTAATGTAACACACATATACAGAGAAGGAAATAAATTAGCTGATCATCTTGCAAATTATGCACTAGAATTTGAGAGAATTGAGTGTTATGACTTCTGGCAGTTAGACATACAGGGCAGAAGAATAGTTAATGAAGATAAACTGCAATGTCTCTACTTAAGAGTGAAGGTAACAAAATAGCAAGCAGGAAAAGGAAACAGTGGTCTTACACTAAGCCACAGACACACTTTCTCCCCACTGTACAATAAATTAAGAGCTTAGGAATATACAATGATGTACTAACACTCTCTCTAATTCTGCAGGCACACTACCTGATCACAGCAAGTCTCAAACTCTGCAAAAAGCTCATGGAAGAACAGAGAGGACTAAAACAATGGCTTTACACTAGCATGCTGCTATCTGTTGCTAGATGCAATAATTGGTTTTTTGCTGAATGCAGAAAAGAAGACATCATTTCAACACAATATCTGCAACAAGGCAGGAGCACAGCAGCAACAGCACCATCAAGATATACCAATTGGCTTCTTGGTGGTTGCAAGGAAGGAAAACAGGAGTATACCAATGCAGCACAATCACTACAGCAAAACAAGAGCACAACAACAGCAGAGAAAACTTTCACAAAGAAACTGCAATCAGGAAACACAGGCTCACAGCTCTCTGTAGAAAAGAAGGACTGGAGCATATTGGTGCATCAGAATGGAACTCAACTACTCACCACAGCACTCACCAACATCACAAACTAGATACCTGGCCTCAGCAAAAATACAAAGAAAGCCAATGACAAATCAGAAAAAGAAACCACCACCACAGCACCAGCATCAAGAAGTAAACCAGCCACCACAACAACAGCAGAACAAAAACAACCAAAGCAACACCTATCACTCTTCTTAGAACCAAAGGATCAAGGTCATATCTGAATCCTGTAGTGCCACAAGGACAGAAGCCAACTTGAGCTGGACCAGGCTATTGCTGCATTTGCAATGTGTGGTATTAGCACTCTTGGTGCTCATTCTATTGCAAATACAGCAATCACCATGCTCCATTTTCAAGAAAAACTACCAAGCAATACAGTCTTCAGCAAGTTTCTCACTGAACAAAGGACACAACTCATACCAACAAAATCAACAATGCCAATACAACAGAAGCAGCAATCCTTTCAATCACCTCAAAGTAGAACATAACATACACAGATGCACAACAACGGCAGCAACATTCAGCTAACATACAGCAACATAGAAGTAGCAGCCCACACAGACACATGCTAACACAACAGCAACTCCACATCACAGCAATGCAACCAATGCACCATCAGTAGAAACATCATCCACGCAGGAACAACAAAAGAAATCAAGGATATTAGAAAGAAGACAGAGGTATCAGCAATCACAGGAGAACACACCAACTGCACACACTCTCATCAAACTCAAGCATCCTCCAAAGCAACACACAACAGCAGACTCATCATCCAGCACTGGACCAGCTAATATCTCAAAGAACTCTAAATCCACACATAGACCAAACGACAGTCCCAGAAGAAAACATAGCAATCAACAAGTACAGCAGGACACACCAACCTCCTACACCCTCCTCACACTTGATCATCACCAGAAACAACAACTCCAACACTCAGCAGCAGTTTCAACACTCAACTCACAACAATCACAGCATCAACAACAGCGGACTGGAAATGGCACAGCCAATATGACAATCAATACAACTGTGCAACCACAAGATACACACTAATAGCCATCTTCAACTTGGCTTTCCTTGCTCCAGAGGTCAAAGCAAAATTGAAGATTGCGCGCGCTTTTTTGTCACTCTTTTGCTAAATCCTAACACCATATCTTTTTGTCAGAGAAATATAGAATGGAATAATTCCCTTATTCATGCAGTCACAGTAGAAACATATGTACTCTTTTGTATAGCTGACCTAGGAAATATGCACATTGTTTTTGTACATACGACTGTCTACTACAAAATAGGCAGTCGTCACATCACCATAGGTCTAACTTCCTTTTGCTACTCAGGTACTATTAGTCAACACTTTAGGATGACTATAGGTACATGTATTTACTTTTTTGAGGTAAGGTTTATGTACCCCTCAACCCCTGTATTTTATTTCTATTAATAACAACTAATATTTAATTAAAAAAAAACTCACCCAAGCCCTCGGGGCTCCACGCCAAACATCCACACAAGTCTAAAAACATCATGCAAACTTGCTCGCGCGATCAAGTCAGCAAACTAACACCCAAAACCATGAATCAGACATCAACATGCATGAAATTTAAAGGGAGAACTCAAGAACTTCTAGAATTAAAACCAAGCATCCAAATGCTATCAAACTAACTCCGAACGACCCCGAATTTTGCAGGCAAGTTCCAAATCATAACGCAGACCTACTCGATGTTTCAACTCTCACTTAGCAACATCAATAATCACAAATTGCACCTCAAATCGACTTAATGAAATTAATGAACTTTCAAAATTCAAAACTAACGGCCAACAAGCCTAAACACCTTGGTTTGATCTCAAATTTGGCACACAAGTCATAAATAACACAATGGACCTACTATAACTTCAAGAATCGAAATCCGACCCCGATATCAATAAAGTCAAACCTCAGTAAAACCTATGAACATTTCCAAACCTTCAAATTTTCACTATCTAAACTAGTGCCTAAACTTTCAAGAAATATCCAAATGCAAATCTGGACATACACCCGAGGCCAAGATCACCATCCGATCCAAGGTCGAGTACTAAAAAGTCAAACTTGGTCAACTCTTCCAACTTAAAGCTTCAACTATGAAATTCATTCTTCCAGATTAATTTCGAAAACACCTGAAAACCAACGGCGACAATTCACACACATGATAATACATCATATGAAGCTATTCAAGACTTCAAATAGTTGAAAGGAATGGAAATGCTTAAAACAACCGGTCGGGTCATTACAATATTGATCGTGCATTGATATGATATAATTGTTGTGGACATGTATCATGTCTTGATGTGAGGATCGATATATTGGTATCTTAATTGATCTCCTTATTTGTAAAGCATGCTTAAATTCTATAAGAACTGTATTTTTTAGCTTTCGTACTCGTTTGTTCATGTCATGCATTACTCCGTATCTTACTTATGCTATCATCTAATTACTGGACTATTAGTGAGTGTCGATGTTGACCCCTCGTCACGACTTCTTCGAAGCTAGTCTTCATACTTACTGGTATTAATGGAGTTCACCCAGCAGAGTAGATGATATTTGTGAAGATTTCGTGGTAAGCAGCTTTACTTGATCTGATCTGTAACACATGGAATCCCCTCTCTACTTATCTATTCAGTATATCTATTTCTTTCAAACAAACGTTATATCAGTTTATAATCTTTCTTCTTATTAGATGCTTGTGATTATTGTGATACCGGATTTTGGGCTATGTAGACAATTGTGGTCAAGTTTAGACCTTACTCAGATATTTACATCCTTGTTATTAGTTTTGAGAATATTTTCTCTTTCTTATTATATTATGACTCTGTTAAAACTTTAGCTAATTTTCCTTCGTTGTTGTTGATTGATATTTGGCTTGTCTAGCAAGCAGGTTAGGCATCATCACGACCTTTGGTGGGATTTTTTATCGTGACAGGTGAAGAAGGGGCAAAGAATACACAGTGTATGGGATTTCATGACTTATTTATGGGGTTCTAAACTTTAGACATAGTCAATTCTCATTGTACATGAAATATATTATCACCTCTTAATTAAAGCATAATTAAGGAGTCAAATATGCCAGTTAAAGTGTATTGGTCCAGCTCTCCATTCCCTCGTTAGATTGTTGCTAAGCTCTCCTTGTAATAATGAATCGAATAGCCACCCTTGTCATTTCTCCTCAAGCTCGGGTGATGAAATTCAAGACGCCTTGTCTCCTGGGTCGTAACATCATAGGGTTTAGGTTTTCGGGTCAATCGTAGTTCACTTAAGCGATCATAAATAATATATGGGTGCTTTCTAAGTAATATATGGGCAAGCTATGATTTTACCAAAATCTCTCACTTTATAAAACGAAAAAATAATATTGATAATAACTAATAAGCATTCAACCGGAGATCACATAGGAGACCATAAATAATACATGAGCGATTTCTAGGTAATACATATGTGATATATAATTTTACTAGGATCTCCCATTTTACAAAAAAATAATTTCAGTAACAACTAACAAGTGATCAAACGGAGATCTTTTAGACTATCATAAATAATACATGAGCAATTTCTAGGTAAGACATAACTGATCTATGATTTTATCAGGGTCTCCCATTTTATAATAAATAATCATTATAACTATAAGATGTCCCACTTGTATAAATATAATTCTGATAATAACTATTAAGTATTCAATCAGATATCAATTAGCCGATCATAAATAATACATGGACAATTTCTAGCTAATACATATGCGATCTATAATTTTACCAGGATATCCCACTTTATAAAAAATAATACTCGTAATAGCTAATAAGCTATCAACAGAAGATCACTTAGGCAATTATAAATTATATATAGGCTATTACTACATAACACATATGCGATCTATGATTTCGATATCTCCGATTTTATAGAAAAATAATCCTGATAATAACTAATAAGTAGTCAACTGGAGATCACTTATGTGATCATAAATAATACATGACTGATTTTTAAGTAGCATATAACAGTCTATGATTTCACCAAAATCATTCACTTTATAAAAAAAAATAACACTGATAATAACTAATAGATGTTAAACTAGAGATCACTTAATCGAACATAAATAATATATTGATGGTTTCTAGGTAACACATATGCGATCTATGATTTTACCAGGATATTTTATAAAAAGATAATCTTGGTAATAACTAATAAGTGATCAATCGGAGAGTACTTAGGCGATCATAAATAATACATAGGCTATTTTACATAACAGATATGAGATCTATGATTTTATCAAAATCTTCCACTTTATAAAAACTGGATCCATACAATAACTAATAAGCAATCAACGAGAGATCACTTAGGCTATTATAAATAATGCATGAAATAATTTCTAGACGACACATAGGGACTCTATAATTTCACCAGGATTTCTCACTTTATAAAAATGATTCGAGTAATAACTAACCAGCAATCAACGGTAGATCACTTAGGTGATAATAAATAACTAATATTTGATAAGTCGACCTTGTATTCTTTAGTCCGAATGGTATCTTATTATAACAATAACCCCATATTTATAATGAAAGATAACTTTTTTCTTTTCCTATAGATCTAGTTGATTTGGTTATAACCAGAATAAGTATCACAAAAAATTAATAATTCATGACCATCTATTGCATTTATAAGTTGGTCAATATGGGGTAAGGAATATTTTCTGCATGTCTTATTTAAGTCAGCGTAATAGACACATACTCTCCACTTATCATTCTTTCTTTGGAACCACTACAACATTGGCCAGCTAGTCCAGGTATTTGACCTCTCGAACCAACCCGATTTTTTTGCAACTTACTTACCGTATTTTCTATGATTCATTCTGGTATGGACCATGTTTCATTTTTCTGCTTGACTAAATGATAATCTGGTCTATATTAGGCTTATAGGTCACCACAACTAGGGAAATTCCTGTCATATCTGCATGTGACCAGGAAAATAAATTTACATTAGCACGTAATAGTTCAATCAACTTATCCTTTAGTTTGGGACTGAGTCTCGAACCCATGTACACCATCCTTTTTGGGAAGTCGATAAAGTAGATAATTTCTTTTTGCTCCTCAGTAGTTGATTTAGTAGCATCAATCACTTATGGTTCAATGATCATATCCGACGGTGCGGTAGACTCTTGCCCACTTTCCTCTAGATTAGTTTGGTTTGATTGTTGCCTCTCTTGTTGTTAGTTCTTTGCTTCATCCTTAGGAGGCTACTTGAAATAGCTATTGAATCATTCTCGGGCCACTATTTATTATCCCCAAATTTCTCGAATCCCTCACTTGTATGGAAACTTGATCACTTGATGTAATGTTGAAGGCACAACATCGATGTCATGGATCCAAGGACTCCCCAAAATTATATTGTAAGTCATATCCCCGATACCAGCATAAACCGAGTTTCTTTGACAACCCAATCTACAAAATTTATTAGTACAATCTCTCCTTGGGTCATTTCATTGGAGTTGTTGAACCCGGAGAGCAATCGTGCTTTCGGGATAATCCGATCCGTTACTTGCATCTCCTTGACCACTCGTAACTGGATAATGTTTGATGAATTACTTGGATCAACTACAACTCATTTAATAACACTATCTACAACATGTAAAATAATTACTAGAGTATCATTGTGCATCATGGTTAAACTGTCACGACCCAAGCCGGAGGGCCGCGACTGGCACTGGACCCTACTCAATGGGCGCCGGCATACCCTTCATCTAACTTTCTTTATTATCTATAAGGCTTTTCATATGCATGTAATCTCGAACAATAATTATAATGAACCGAGACATCATACCATGATACGAACATACTTATACACATAATATAGCCAACAAGGCTGCAATGCAAAACCATAAAATAAAATACATACGTTTGCCGACAAGGCAATTCAACTGTACATAAGTCAACCCATCACTTGTCTATGCATAAATTGACACTTGTCTATGAGCCTCTACAAAAATGTACATAATGCAACCTACGTCGGAACAGGGCCTCGACATGCCCAAAACAGAATGCATACCAAGACTGTGGCAAGTCCGAAGGATGGAACTCGCCAATATCTGCTGAACTGGGTAGCCTACTGTGGTAGGGGAGCTTCGTCTATCTGCCCGCTCAGACCTGCAGCACGACATGCAGCGTCCACAAATAAAGGACGTCAGTACGGATAATGTACTGAGTATGTAAGACAGGAAACATAATGTAAGAACAATAATAAGCATCAGGATAAGAGACATACAACCTGTACCATCTGAATGCCTCTGAGGGCGACTAACCATGTCATGCCTGACATGCATATGCATATACATATATTTATATCCTTTTGAAAATCATCATATACATATATACGCCTCTGTGGGCCTCATCATCATCTTATACATATGCCTCTATGGGCCTTATTATCATACCCAACTGATCATATACATATATACGCCTCTGTGGGCCTCATCATCATCTTATACATATGCCTCTATGGGCCTTATTATCATACCCAACTGATCAGTGGTTGCACAATAGGTGCCTGCCCGGCCGACTATAGCGCGACGCGGTAAAGTAAAATAGATAATGCATGCTGGACTCATAAGATACATACTATCATGGTGCCGTATGGTCGAAGAAGTAATAACATATCAATCCTCCCGTAAGAGGGGAAACAATATACGTACTACTACCTTCTAAGAGTAGAGTATTTTTGGGGTTCGTTCATTGCATTGTGTACAGTCAGAGTCGTGCAAAAGAAGGAAAAGGATAGTCTCACATACCTTGCAATACTTTCCAATCTCAAGCTATGAAACTTCCACGACTTCTTAGTCTACAATAAGAGAAATGACACTACCGTTATCATTTAAGCGTCGTAACTATTATGTATCGACTGTAACCTATTTTGCGATAAAACGGACAGCACCTCCCCTATATATATGACTTCACACAAGTAAAAACAATCACCAAACAGCCAAACAACATCGATAAGAATCATATTGAGCCTCTCAAAATAGTCCACGCACAAACTAATAACATCATACATACGATGGCCACTATAGTCGTGTCAAACGACCCGGAAAAGTTATGAACAACTATCAACCCACAAACCTAAATATATATGGTGTTTCTCCAAACCCTTCATCCTCCAAAACTCCACAAATAGTAGTAAGACACGCAGCCTAACAGCAACACAAGATAGTCCACAAAACAGTCCGCTACCAGTGAATAACTCGAACTCACGGCTTCTGATCACCGTCCCGTGAGTTCTTACATGTATAGAAAGAATTACCAAGACTTAACAGTATGAAAGAGAGCAGTAAAATCACCTTACTTGTTAGATAACTCATCCCTTGCTTTGGTTCTTCAAACCTTAGGTTTCACCTCCAATTAGAACTTGAAAGAGGGGGAAAATCGATTAGGGTTTGTGTGGGATTTTTGGGGAGGGGTTGCAGGGGTTCTATTTCGGTTTTGAAGGTCTGGAATAATAGTGAATTAAATTAGTTTAAAATCTCTTAAAGGTACCCTCTTGGCCGACTTTGGGGCTTTTAATTTTATCCCTTAATTTTGGCGAGTAGGTGATGCACCTACTAGTCACCTACCAGTCTGCGCAGTTCTGCGGAAATACAATTATCTCAATACTCCGAGATCGTATTGACAAACGGCTTCATGCGTTGGAAACTAGACTCATAGACCTTTAATTTGGTAGGTAGATCACCCAGTAATTCCTTGTAAATTGGGAGAAAAGCTCAGAAACATTTGACCTAATGTTTAAGTAAAATTGTGAACCTAATTTGCGACAACTTTTGTCGACTTTTGTTTCATAACTTGTTTGACTTCAAGACTTATGAAACGATTATTATATGATTAAAATACCTTAAAACATGATCTCTTGGTGATGTTAATCACCTCTCGATTTACCCGAAAATACGAGTTACAACATCCTTAACTTGTTTATCTTCTAATACTTGTTAACCACCCTTATTCACCCTTGCATCATTTAAGACCAATAGGACTAAACTCTTATTGTCTCAAAGGTAATTCTCTTCTCGGACCTATGTAGACTGTCGTACAGTGTAATCTAACATGTACAAATATGGGTTATAACATAAACCATCTACGTCCTCATCATAGACGGTTATGCTTCCCCGGATAATATTCGAATAGTACGTTTCTCATATGTAACTTATGTTTTTGTCAACTTATTTGTTGCTGTGAAAGTTAATCTATTTACCTCTTCTCTTCCAGATATGATGTTGATTATTTGTTTTGGTGATGGAGCATGGGCAATTCTTCTTATTTAGGTTTTTCATATAAGACCCTTTTATATTCACCGAAGAGCTCCACAAGATACCATTTCTTAAGAAGATAGTCGACCTTGTTTTGAAGAAGTTTACAATCAGCGGTACAGTGGCATTGATCGTTATGAAATTCACACTAGAAATCTTGGCTCCTTTTACCTGGATTTATTCTTATTTATTTTAGCCATCTTACCTTGTCTCCCATTTTTCTGAGCATTGCTACCATTTGGATTCGTTGATACTGAAATTGTAGTCGAATAATTTTGACCTAAAACGGTAATCGCTGAGTCTCAATGTATCTGATTCTTTACTTGCCCATTTCGACCTTGCATTATTCTTTTGTCCAAAATATTTGCTATCTCAGTTTGATTCTTGTCCTTTATCATTCTCCCATCGTAGAGGTTCGGTAAAGGACTCATACCGGTTTTTGGAGTCCTTTGATCAGTTTCCACTCGTCTATGTGTTACCTCCGGTTAATCACTATGCCCGCTTATTTCTTTAGTTTTAAACCCAGAGAGTGTTGGAGTATCCTCTTCAATCCGAAGCTTGGTGTTATACTAGTAGTATACAAGGTCTATGTCTTTGGTGAAAAACCTTTGGAGATTGTCTTTCAACTTTGTAGTGGCCTCTGAAACCTTCTCGTTTATATTTCTTGTGAAATCTATAGAGGCCCAATTACCCAGTATTGGGAGAAGCAACATTCTTTCTCTCTAGAATTGATCTACAAAGTCACGAAGCAATTTTGTGCTCCCTTGCTGAATTTTAAATATGTATTCCATTCGTTTCTCTATCTTCTGTGCCCCATTTTGAGCTTTGACGAATGCATCTGCAAAATCAGCAAAATATCCAATAGAGTTTTCGAGCAAGTGAGAATACCATATTAGGGGCCCCTTGGTAAAGGTCCGTTCGAACTTCTTGGCAAAGTCCGATTCAGTTTCCTGTTATTAGTTCCTTTCATCCCTACTGTGTATGCCATTACATGGTCGTGTGGATCTAAGGTTCCATCATACTTCGAAATATTTAATATCTTAAACTTCTTTGGTATGGGCCAATGGAGCAGCAGTGGACTTGTACAATTGTTGAAAGCATTTTTCCATATCAATTTCGTTGATCACCTGTAGAACCCCTGGAATCTGGCCTTTGTGGTCGTTTTGCTTCTTAATCTACTTTAACAAAGTTTCCAGAAAAGTTAGAACAGTACTATGCAATTCTGCGTTATCAAATGTACCTGAACCTCCAGCTCCAACATAATTTGGAAGTCCCTCGGTTTTAAAAATTCTCCATAAAGATATCAGAGTCTTTTGTGTGGGTCCTTCTCGCTTGTGGAGTTGGTTTTCCGTGTTATTACTCTCGGTCAAGGGAATCAAGACCACTCCTATCTTGTCATTCCATTTATGTTGCTGAGATATGTAGGCCTTCATCCTGTTCTCCAGTTCCTTGGAGTGTTTTCTGATGGAGTTTCTTTGGGAAAAGAATCGATGCTAAAGTTGTCCGGAATGGTTTTAGAAAGTAGTAATCCTTGGCTATTCAACTGTCATGAACCAAAATCCAACTAGTCGTGATAGTACCTAACTCAACCCGCTACATAAGCCAATTACCAGGAAACACAATCTAATTGAGATTACTAGGAAATAGATAATGAAATAACTAAATTCTAATGCAATAACCCAAGGACTGGCAGTGCAAGTCATGAGCTTCTAAGACTTAGATTTACAAATTTGGTATGAAATAAATATAACATCTGTTTGAAATGTACGTAACATACTAGAAATCTGACACTACGAAGGACAAGTGGTAGTGTAACGACCCAGCCGGTCGTTTTGAGTATTGTAGCCCTGTTCCCCCAGTTATCGCTCATTCTATTCTCATTGGTTGTTATGTAACTTGCCAGGGTGGTTGGTTTGGTTTCGAGGGTGTTTCAGAATGGATTGGGACACTTAGTCCTAACGTTGGAAGCCTAAGTTAAAAGAGTTGATCGAATGTTGACTTACATGTAAATGCATCCAGAATGGAGTTTGATGGTTCCGATAGCTCCATATGGTAATTTTGGACTTAGGAGTGTGTCTGAATATTGATTTGGAGGTCTGTAGGTGATTTTGGCTTGAATTGGTGAAAGTTGGAAAAATAGAAGTTTGGAAAGTTGAGATATTTGACCAAGAGTTGACTTTATGGTTACCGGGCTCAGATTTTGGTTTCAGAAGTTGAAATATGTCTGTTGTATCATTTATGGCTTGTGTACAAAATCTGAGGTCAATCAGAGTTGGTTTGATATGTTTCAGCGTCAATTGTAAAAGTTGGAAATCCATTAGTTTCATTAGGCTTGAATTGGGGTGCAATTCGTGTTTTTGATATTGTTTGACGTCATTTGAGGCCTCGATTAAGTTTGTATTGTATTTTAGGACTTGTTGGTATGTTAGGTTGAGGTCCCAGGGGCCTCGCTGGATTTTGAATGGTTAACGGATCAAAAAATTGGACTTGAAGCATTATTGAGATTGTTGATCTTCTGGTGGGATCGCGGATTGGCCGTAGGTGCGACGACAATGGTGCAACTGGAGTGGCACGAAATTGGAGCTTGGTCTAGCCAGGGGCGTGTCGCAGGCATGGAGAAGAAGTACATCTGAGAGTCTACAGAAGCGAAAAGTTGGTCGCAGGTGCGGAGTTTTGGATTTTGGCCTGGGCGTGCAGGTGCAGACACGGGGCTGCAAGTGCGAGGATTTGGCTACAGAAGTGGCAAGTCGGGGGTTAGTGTTTTTCCGTAGATGCAGATTTTTAACCGGAGAAGTGGCTAAATGAATCGCAGAAGCGGAACCACTGGCAGATTCATGAAGTCGAAAGGTTAGAGTTATTTCTTCATTTTTGGACTTTAGGAGCTCGTATTGAGGCGATTTTTGAAGGGCTTTTCGATAGATTTTAAGAGGTAAGCAACTTTTGGTCATTTTGATCTCTTAATATTGAATACCCATTGAATTTCCCCCATAGATTATATGTTTTTAAGGTGGATTTTGAGGGATTTTGGGCTAAGGGTTGGAGAGTAAGATTTAGGGATTTAAGAGACGATTTTATTACAACCCATAATTGCATACGTTAGATTGTGCCGTAAGATAGTCTACATATAAGGGCCTAAGAACCGGAAAAGAGTTTAAAAAGTCAAGAAAAGAGCAAAAGGCTTCGCAAGGCTGGGTATGCTACCGCAAAACCCACAGGCGAGCCGTATTTTCTCACGCTGGGATCGGGGACCAAGACAGAATCTTGGGCCAAGACCAACGTCAAATATATGGTCTCATATGCGGTCGCATTTCTAAAATGCGGACCGCATATCTAACACTGAAAACGTAGACCAAGGCAGATTTCTGGATAAAGAAGTGCCAGAAATGCGGTCATAAATGCGGACCGCATATCGTACTTAATGTATCGCAGATCGAAACAGATTTCTGGGCAAAAATCTACGTCAAAAATGCGGTCTAATATGCGATCGCATTTCTACAATGCGTACCGCAAATCAGACCTCCTATGTCACAGAATGAAACAGATTTTTGGGCAGAAATCTACGTCAAAAATGCGGTCTAATATGCGATCGCATTTCTACAATGCGGACCGCAAATCAGACCTCCTATGTCGCAGAATAAGACAGATTTCTAGGCTGCGGTTCACGTCCAAAATGCGAACCGCACGTTGGTTATGCGACGTAAATGCGGTTGCAGACGTGTAGGCATCAGACACGTGCGTCACTTATTTGCCAAATTAAAGGACAAGAATATAAGTTCCAAAGTCGGTCAGGATAGGACCTTTAAAAGGAGTATAAACCCAGTTACTTCACCCTTATTTCAAACCTTAAGAACCAAAGAGAGCCCCTGCAAGCCTTCTCAAAAATCCCACACAAGCCCTAATCAATTTCCCCCTCTTTCAAGTTCTAATTGGGGAAAGAAATCTAGAGATTGAAGAACTAAGGAAAGGCCCTAAACGATTTTCCCTCTCCTTCAAGCCTTAATTGGGAGTAAAACCTAGAGGTTGAAGAACCAAAGAAGAGGGCTGAGTTATCCAATAGGCGAGGTAAGTTACTGCTCTCCTTCATACATCCTTTCTCCTGGAAATTCTTGGAAATTCGTTCTATGCATGTAAGAACTCACGGGATAGTGATCGGAAGCCGTGGGTTCAAGTTATTTACTGGTAGTGGACTGCGTGTGGTTTGTTTTGGCTTGCTGTTGGGCTGCATGTTTTACTACTATTTTTGTGGAGTTTTGGAGGAAGAAGGGTGTAGAGAAACACCATATAAATTTTGGGTTGTGGTTAATAATAGCTATAACGCTTAAAGGGTAACAATAGAATCGTTCTTTCATTGTAGACTAAGGAGTTGTGACAGTTGCATGGCTTAAGATTGGTGCAGTATATACCAGGTATGTGAGACCGTCCCTTTTCTTTCTTTTGCACGACTCTGATTATACATAATGCAATGAATGAGCCCCCAAATATGCTCTACTCTTAGAAGCTAGGAGTGCTTATATTGTTTCCCCTCTTATGAGAGGATTGATGTGTGTTGTTTCTTAACCTTACATCATTTTGAAAGGTTCAAAAAGTGTGATTCCTCTGAGTCCAGCATGCATTATCTATTTTACTCTATCGAGCCGCGCTATAGTCGGTCGGGTATGGCACCTATTGTGCAACTATACATATGTATAAGTTTTACTCTATTTAGTCGCGCTATAGTCGACAGCTATTTTACTCTACCGAGCCGCGCTATAGTCGACCGGGTACGGCACCTATTGTACAACCACTGATCAGTTGGGTATGATGATAATGAGGCCCACAGAGGTGTGTGTATATGATTATGAAGAGGCCCACAGAGGCATATATATATATGATGATTTAAAAAAGGATACATGTATATGCATATGCACATCAGGCATTTCATGGTCAGTCGCCCTCAGAGGCACTCAGATGGTACAGGTTGTATGTTTCTTATCCCGACCCATATTACTGTTCTTATATAATGTTTTCCTGTCTTACATACTCAGTACTTTATCTGTACTGACGTCCTTTTATCTGTGGACGTTGCATGTCATGCTGCAGGTCCGGACAGACACATAGACGAGGCTCCCCCACCAAAGTAGGCTGCCCAGTTCAGCGAATATTGGCGAGATCCATCCTTCGGATTATCGTGGTCTTCGTATGCATTTTGTCATAGGCATTTTGGGTATGTCGGGGCCCTGGTCCGACATAGGTTGCATTACTTGTCTTCCTGTAGAGGCTCATAGACAAGGGGTTGACTTATGTATAGTGAGATTGCCTTGTCGGCAAATGTATTTTGTTGTATAGTTCTTGCATTGCAGCCTTGTTGGCCATACTATATATGTATGTACATGTCATTATCGGAAACTTCAAGTTGATTATGATTATTGTTTGCTATTTATACTAGCCTCGTCGGTCCTTATAGACAATAAGAGAGGTTTGACGGAAGGTACGTCGGCACTCGGCGAGTAGGGTCCGGGTGCCCGTCGCGGCCCTCCGGCCTAGGTCATGACAGATTGTGGTCGAAATTGGATGATTTTGGTATGGTTGGACTTGTTATTGAATGGATGTTTGGATTTTGTAAATTTTGTTGAATTCCCATATGTGGGCCCGGGGTTGACCTTTTTAGTTGACTTTTTAACTTTTGTTAAAGAACCTAGCTTTATCTTAACGAATCGATTCCTATAGCTTGTGTTGACTATATAAAGTTGTTTGTGGCTAGAGTCGAGTCGTTTGGAGGTTGATTCGCGAGGAAAGGGCTTGTTGGAGTAGAGATTTGCACGGTTTGAGGTCAGTAACACTTCTAAACTTGGTAATAAGGGTATGCATCCCCTGAAATACGTGCTATGTGGTTGGTCTATGTGTTAGAGTAATTAAGCTGCAATCCATGTTAGAAATCATGCTTAGGCTATATGCTTCTTCTGTTGGGAACCATTGGGGTCATTTCTGATGTTGATTTATTTTCTTAAATGGTAATTATGTACTCGGTCACATCTATCATTTGCGTATCGTATCTCAGTCTCAGTTGCTATTTATTGTTACATCATGTATCATTGTTTTGGCTATTTTGTATGTGATCGATTCGCTCAAGAGACTGGAGAGATTGATGACTGAGTTGGGGCCTGAGAGCCGTGTTGTGAGTGAGGTTGTGGATCGGGCTACACGTCGTAGCAAGCCTACTTGGCTTTATATATATTATTATTATGGATTAGGTTGCATGTCGCAGCAGGCCTTATAGGCTCTCTGTATCATTATTATGTGATCGGGCTGCACACCGAAGCAGGCCATATTGGCTTTATATTAGCGCTTGGGCAGGATTCGCCCCTCCGGAGTCTAACATACTAGTAGTGAGCGCAGGTACCGTATAGTGCTGAGTGATTACGTGTGATGAGTGAGAATTCAGACAGTCAAATTGAGTACTCCTAGAGTGTGAGTACATGCGGTTAACATTGTGATGCATTACATATGACATGCACATTTGACATGTCGATCTAGAGACGTAACATCCTCATACCAGTTATACTTGGCATATTTTATCAGTGTTGAGCTTAAATTGTTAAATTTCAAAGCATGTCTACATTTATGTACTGTGTACAACTGATTATGAGATTCTCTGAGTTATTACTATCATTTTTCCTGTCATACATGTAGTGCTATTATCTGACTTGGACTGTACCTATCTGAGCTCATCACCTCTTTCAGCCCAAGGTTAGTCCTATTACTTATTGTGTACATTGGGTCGGTTATACTCATACTACACTATGCACTTCTTGTGCAGATCCAGGTACTTGTGGGTATGGCGGTCACTAGATTTGGAGCTTCATCTGCTTGGAGACTTTTGAGGTAGCTACTTTGGCGTCCATAGACCTCGAATCTCCTTTCTTTCAGTTATTTATAACTGTTTTATATTTCCAGACAGTTGTATTAGCATTTTGACTGTGTTGACATTCTAGTAGCTCATGTACTCAGTGAGACCCAGATTTTGGAAATTTTGTATTGAGTCGCGGTATTTCTTATTAGTTATTTATGAGAATTTCACTGTTTAACTTATTTCATCAATTTTTTTCAAATAAAAGCGCAGTTATTTATGATTGTCCGCTTGACAAGTTTGTGATAGGCTCCATCACGACATGTTGAGTTTTGTGTAATGGCAAGTTGGTATCAGAGCCTAAGTTACATAGGTCTCGCGAGTCATGAGAAGGTTTATTTGAGTCTTGCGGATCGGTACAGAGACGTATGTACTTATCTTCGAGAGGCTACCGAACCATTAGAAAAACTTCACTTTCTTGTATGCTTGTCATGCAGATTTGTTGAGTCTAGATACTAAACTTCTACTATTTTATTCTCTCACATATGGTAAGGACACGTGCTACCTAATCGGGTGGACGGCCACAATTACAACCATCTAGGGCCATGAGAGGCCTAGAGCCGCAACAGAGGCCGAAATGCAGCTCATACAACAACTAGGGAGGCACCTATGGATCCACCAATTGCTCCAGTTAAGGAACAGTTCCAGATGTGGATGAGCCGGTGGGACCAGCTCAGGCACCAGTTGTGCCCATTGTAATTCCAGTTCTTGAGAAGGCTCTAGCCTAGGTATTGACTCTATGCACTAGCCTTGCTCAGGCGGTATCAGTTCTGGCCGCGCCAGCCACTTTTCAGGTCACGGGAGGTGCTTAGACTCTCGCCGCCCGTACTCTAAAGCAAGTGGTTCAAGGACTTCAGACACCGGGGTTACTACCAGCCTAGTCGATTGTAGTTGCTCAGGCCCAGGTGGGTCCACCGATGAGTGATGAGGAGCAAAAGAGGCTAGAGCGGTTTGGGAGGCGCAGGCCTCCATCGTTCAGTGGGGTTGAGCCAGAGGAGTCTCAGGACTTATTGGACAGGTTCCACCGGATCCTTTGCACGGCAGGTATTCTGGAGACTAGTGGAGTCTCATTAACTACTTTGTCAGCTGTCGGGGGCAGCCTTTGGATTGTGGGAGGATTTTTAGTTAAGCAAGCCATTCGGCGCTGCACTACTTACGTGGCACGAATTCTTCATTATCCTCTTGGATAAGTTTGGTCCACACACCCGTCGGGAGAAGTTGCGTAGGTAGTTTGAGCAGCTACGCCAGCAGGGTATGTCTGTGACCCAGTTTGAGATGAGATTTTCAAAGTTGGCTCGTCACATTATCTGGTTGGTTCCCTCATAGAGGTAGAAGATTAAGAGGTTCATTGATGGCCTCAACTATGGACTGCGCTTTGTCATAACTTGGGAGATTACATCAGATGTTAGGTTCGACGAGGTGGTTGATATTGCTAGGTGGCTGGAGCAGGTCGGTAGTCAGGAGTGTGAGGAGAGGGAGGCCAAGAGGCCTCGTGGTTCGGGTGGTTTTAGTGGTGTTTCTTCTGGAGGGTAGTCCCACCATAGCAGGGTTCGTCCTTATAGGCTTGCTCATATGACTCATTAGGTTCATCGTGGTGCATCAACAAGCCATGGTTCATACAATGCTCGTCCGGGTCAGTCATCTCCCAGTTCAGAGTTTATCTCATGCTCCATCAGTTTAGGGTTCATCTGTACTAGGTTCTTCTAGTAGCTATTCTGGTTCTCGGGGTTCGATTCAGTCTCCACCACCATTGAAAAATCAGAGTTGCTACAAGTGTGGGGAGTTTGGACATGTGAGGAGGTATTATCCCCGTTTCATAGGAGGTCTAATTCAGCAGAGGGTCCAGTTATGACTTCTGCACCAGTTACCTAACCACCCGCCCAGCCAGCTCGTGGCAGGGCTAATGCATCTAGAGGTCACCCTAGAGGGGGATGCCGATCAGATGGCAGTTAGGCTCAATGCTATGCTTTCCCTGCCATGCCAGAGGTTGTTGCTTCAAACTCAGTGATCACAGGTATTGTCTTAGTATGCCACAGGGATGCTTCCATATTATTTCACCTTGGTTCCACTTATTCGTATATATCATCATATTTTTCATGTTATTTGGATATGCCCTGTGAGTCCTTAGTTTCACCTGTTCATGTATCTACGGCGGTGGGCGATTCTATTATTCTAGACCATGTGTGTCGATCGTGTGTGGTGACCATTGGGTGATTAGAGACTATAGTTGATCTCTTATTTCTTAGCATGGTTGACTTTGATGTGATTCTGGGCATGGATTTGTTGTTCCCATGTCATGCTATTCTGGATTGTCACGCTAAGACCGTGACATTGGTGATGGCAGGGTTACCTAGGATTGGGTGGAGAGGTTCTGTGGACGATGTTCCCAGTAGGGTGATTTTATATTTGGAGGAGCAACGGATGGTTAGGAAGGGGTATTTGTCATATTTGGCTTTTGTGAGGGATGTTGGTGTTGATACTCCTACCGTTGATTCTGTTACGATAGCGCGAGACTTTTCAGATGTGTTTCCTGCAGACCTGCCGAGCATGCCACCCAGCAGGGATATTAATTTTGGTATTGACTTGGTGCCAGGCACTCAGACCATTTCTATTCCTCCATACCATATGGCACCTGCAGAGTTGAAGGAATTAAAGGAGCAGCATCAGGAGATTCTTGATAAAGGTTTCATTATGCCTAGTATGTCACCTTGGGGTGCACCGATTCTATTTTTGAAGAAGAAGGATGGTTCCATGCGGATGTGCATTGACTATAGGCTGTTGAACAAAGTTAAAATTAAGAAAAAGTATCCCTTTCCGAGCATTGATGATTTATTTGACCAGCTTCAGGGAGCTTGAGTGTTCTCAAAGATTTATTTGAGGTCTAGGTATCACCAATTGAAGATCCGGCACTCGGATATTCTGAAGACAGCATTCAGGACAAACTATGGTCACTATATGTTCCTTGTGATGTCTTTCGAACTAACCAACGCCCCAGCAACATTCATGCATCTGATGAACAATGTGTTCCATCCATATCTCTATTCATTTGTCATAGTATTTATTGATGATATCCCGGTGTACTCACGTAGACAAGAGGAGCATGCACATCATCTGAGGATTGTACTACAAAGGTTGAGGGAGGAGCAACCTTATGCCAAGTTCTCCAAGTATGAGTTTTGGCTCAGTACAGTGACATTCTTGGGGCACGTGGTGTCTAGTGAGGGGATTAAGGTGGATCCAAAGAAGTTCGAGGCGGTTCATAGTTGTCCCCGACCGTCTTCAACTACTGAGCTTCGGATTTTCTCGGCCTGGCCAGATATTATCGTTGCTTCGTGGAGGGTTTCTCTTCCATTGCAACGCCTTTGACCAGGTTGACCCAGAATGGTGCTCTATTCAGGTGGTCGGATGAGTATGAGGAGAGCTTTCAGAAGCTCAAGACTGCCTTGACCACAGCTCTAGTTCTAGTTTTGCCTTCAGCATCGGGTTCTTATAAAGTGTATTGTGATGCTTCTCGATTTGGTATTGGGTGTGTCTTGATACAGGAGTGCAGAGTGATTGCTTATGCTTCACGCCAGTTGAAGCCTCATGAGACGAACTACTATGTTCATGATTTGGAGTTAGCAGCCATCGTTCATGCATTGAAGATTTGGAGGCATTATCTCTAAAGTGTGTTTTGTGTGGTATTCACAGATCATTGGAGTCTTAAGCACTTGTTCAAACAAAAAGATCTAAATATAAGGCATCAGAGATGGTTGAAGCTACTAAAGGACTATGATATTACCATATTGTCTCATACCGGGAAGACCAATATGGTGGTCGTTTCCTTGAGTAGAAAGGCGGTGAGTATGGGTAGCCTTGCATTTATTCCTATTGGTAAGAGACCAGTTGCATAAGATGTTTAGGCCTTGGAAAATCAGTTTGTGAGGTTAGATATTTCGGAGCCTAGTCGGGTTCAAGCTTGTGTGGTTTCTCAGTCTTCCTTATATGATCGCTTCAGAGAGAGTCAGTATGACGACCCCCATTTGCTTGTCCTTAAGGACACGGTTTAGCACAGTGATGTCAAGGAGGTTTCTATTAGGGATGATGGGGTGTTCCGGATACAGGGTTGGATTTCTGTGGCCAATGTGGATGGGCTATGTGATTTGATTCTCTAGGAGGCCCACAGTTCGCGGTATTCCATTCATCTGTGTGCCACAAAGATGTATCAGAACATGAGGCAGCACTATTGGTGGAGGAGGATGAAGAAAGATATAGTGGGGTGTGTAGCTCAGTGCTTGAATTGTCAGCATGTGAAGTACGAGCATCAGAGGCCGGGCGGTTTGCTTCTGAGGCTTGAGATCCTGAGTGGAAATGGGAACGTATCACCATGGACTTCGTAGTTGGGCTTCCATGGACTTTTAAGAAGTTTGATGTTATTTGGGTGATTGTGGACCTATTTATGAAGTCTGCACATTTCATTCCAGTTGGGACTACCTATTCTTTGGAGCGGTTGGCTGAGATCAATATCTGCAAGATTGTTTGCCTTCACGGTGTGCTGGTGTCAATTATTTCAGATCGGGGCATGCAGTTCATATAGCAGTTTTGGAGAGCAGTTCAACGAGAGTTAGGCACACGGGTCGAGTTGAGTACAGCATTCCACCCTCAGACGAACGGCCAGTCCGAGCACATTATTCAGATATTATAGGATATGCTACGTGCTTGCATCATGGATTTTGCGAGTTCTTGGGATTAGTTTCTGCCGCTTGCCGAGATTGCCTACAATAACAACTACCAATCGAGTATTCAGATGGCTCCGTATGAAGCCTTGTATGGGAGGCGGTGTCGGTCTCTAGTGGGTTTGTTTGAGCCATGTGAGTGTTACAACCCGTAAAATTCGGACATTAAAATACACTGTGAAATAGCTCACATAAGGGGACCCAAGAACCCGGAAAATGGGTTAAAGTTAAGAAAAAGAACAAAGGTGTCGCATAGCTAGATATGCGGATCGCAAAGCACAAATGCGGACCGCATATCCAACATCAGGGTCGCAAACTGCGACAGAGTTCTAGGCTGAAATTGTGTCAAATATGCGGCCAGTATGCGGACCGCATAACGCAAATGCGGACCGCAAACATGACACCCTCCATCGCAAAATGGAACAGAGTTCTGGGCTGACTCAATGTCTAAAATGCGACCAGAATGCGATTGCATTGTTGAAAATGCGAACCGCAAATCTGGCCCTTCTGCGTCGCATAATGCAACAGATTTCTGGGGTGAGATTTGCGACCAAAATGCGAACCGCATACCCTGTTTGCGGTGGGTATGCGATCGCAAACCTGAAAATTGTCAGGTACTTGTGCCACTTATTGCCAGGCCTATAAAAGGGACCCAAACCCGTCCCTTCTTCATTTTTCTGAGTCCAAGCATAGTAGAAAGCCCCAAACGACCCCTCTCAAAGCCCGCACCTCAAAACAACCAAATCCCTCTCTTCTAAACTCTAAATTGAAGAAGGGAAGTAAGAAAATAAAGAGCTAAAGGAAACCCTAGCTGAGTTTCCCCCTCTTACGAACCGCATTGGAGGCAAAGACCTAGAAATTGAGGAATCGAAGAAGAGGGTCAAATACTTCACATGCAAGGTAAGTTACTACTCCCTTTCATGTGGTTTTCCCTTAAACATTCATGATAGGGGGGTTGACTAGAAGCCATGAAATCGAAATAAGTGGGGATAAACGGAATGGGTCATGATTATTAGGGGTTGTAATTGGGTTGCATGTGCTGTAAATACGTTTGATGAGGGTTAGGGGAGGAAAGGTGTAGAGAACCACCACATGAGTTTGGGAGATTGTGGTTAATGATGGCTATCACGCGTAGTGAGTAATCATTGAGCTATTCTTTAATTGTAGATTAAAGAATTGTGGCAAATTGCGTAGCTTGAGGATCGACGCAATAAGTACCAGGTATTTGAGACTATACCGTTCTTTCTTTGGCACGATTCCTATTGATTACAATGCCACGAATGAGCCCCAAAGAACATTCTATTCTTAGAAGTTATTCTTCCCTCTATGGAATGATTATTCTTGCTTCATGTAACAACGTTGACGGAAGTCCTTGAGTCTCATAACTATCATGTTAAAAAGGTATTCTTAATTACATGAGAAAGAAAGGATAATAAATGTAACAAGTCAAGAACACAAGTCATAAATAAGCTCGCAATGTATTACGTGTATATATATATATGTGTGTATGATTGAATTCGTATGACCGAGCCTAGTACGGCCGGGTATGAACCCACAAAGGCATATGTTATGACCGAGCCTAGTACGGCCGGGTATGAGCCCACAGAGGCATATGTTATGACCGAGCCTAGTACGGCCGGGTAAGGCATGCTATGAGACGATAAAGAGCCCATGGAGGCGTATGTGATTGTGTGGTAACGTGTATGCAAACGGTTTCGGTAACATTAAATGTATATAAAAATGACAAGCCCACAGTGGCGCAGATAGTGGTTTAAGGTAACGAGTACGTAACGCATCCGGTAATATAAATGTACATGAAAATGGCAAACTCGCAAGGGTGAAAGTATAATTCTGTAATGATGGAAATAGGCAATACAACAATGTCACAGAGGTATGTAATTAGACGTAAATGTTACTACATGTCATGGTTAGCTTCCCTCAGAGGCAATTCCTTTGCTACGAAGTTACATGTTTCTATTTTGATGCTTATATTGCTGCTCTTATATTGTGTTTCCTGTCTTACATACTCAGTACATCTCTGTACTGACGTCCTTTATTTCGTAGACGCTGCATATCCTGCTGCAGGTCCTAATAGATTTACAGACGGAGCTCCCCCACCGCAGTAGGCTACCAGTTCATCAGACATAGCAAGATTCATCCTTCGAACTTGCTACATTTTGGTATGCATTTTGTGTAGACATTTTGGGTATGTCAGGGCCCTGTTCTGACATAGGATGTTTAAATGTCTGTTATTGTAGATGCTCAATAGACAATGTCAGTAGTGTATAGACAAATGTTGGTTATGTATGGATAGGTGTCCGGGTATGTACACGTTTTGTAAATCTTATGCCTAAAACACAGTAATACGTTCCACGGATATATGTATGTATGCATGTGCACGAAGTGTGTCTCCAATGAAAGGCCCAATTAAATGATTTTTTTGTTTGAAATAATAAATAAAGAAAACGAGTTAGCTACAATGAAGGGTTCGCCGGTACTCTGCAAGTAGGGTCCGGTACCCGTGTCGCGGCCCCGCCGGGCGGGTCGTGACAGAGAGTGGTATCAGAGCAAGGTCGTATCCTAGGGATTGTCTATGAGCCGTGTCTAGTAGGGTCTTGATTATAGGTGTGTTGCGCGCCACATTTCATAATCAGGAGGCTACGTGACATTTAGGAATGTTACCTTCTTTCTGAATCTAGATCGTGCTTAGAGCTAAGTCGTAAGTGTTTATCTCTGATGCTTGCCTTATTTTCCTACAGCGATGCCTTCGGCTAGGAAGCAAGTCAACAGTAGACGGCTCGATATAAATGCCAGAGAGGGGACCAGTCAGGTGCCCCACACGGAGGAAGGCCAAAGCGAGACGCCTTCTCAGACTTCATCTACTTCTCCTGCCCCAAAGGATATTAGAAGCCGCCCAGCTTCCCCAGTCCCTTCTTCTAATGCTACAAACCAGGACCTGAGGACTGCGTTGCAGTTGTTGACTAGCCTGGTAGCTTCTCAGGCTCGGAGACAGAATACCGGTACTGCTGAGAGACCGGTCAGTACAAGGGTCCAAGACTTTATCAATCTGGATCCTCCAGTTTTTACCGGGTCTGATCCTAAGGAAGACCCGCAGGATTTCATTGATCAAATACGCCGCACACTGTGGGTTATGCATGCGAGTGACACCGAGGCAGTAGAACTGGCTTCTTACCGACTACAGAACTTAGCAGTGCTCTGGTATGACGGTTGGGAGAGATCCAGGGGTCCCAATGCTCCCCCACCAGTATGGAATGAATTCTATGAGGCGTTCCTTCGCCACTACCTGCCAGTTGAGGTACATCGAGCCAAGGCAGATAAGTTCTTGAATCTTAAGCAGGGAAATATGAATGTACGGGAGTGCAGTATGCAGTTTGACTCTCTGGCGAGGTATGCTCCCCACATGGTGGCAGAGATGAGCGATAGGGTTCACTTATTCGTGAACAGATCGGGACCGCATTTAATAAATGAATGCACAACGGCCTCCTTGATAGAGGGCATGAATATCTCCCGTATTCAGGCCTATGCCCAGACTATAGAGGACCTTAAACGCCAACAAAGGGAGGACAGGGAACAGGAGAGGACCCAGCATAGGAGAACAAGAGTTGCGGGGTATTCTGGTGATTCCAGAAGTAGTGCGAGGCCCCAGTCTTCGAGGAGCTCGGCACCACCTGTGTCTAGTGCCCCTCGACAATTTCAGAGCTCGCGGGCATCAAGCTCGCCATATCACAGGGCAACCAATCAGATGAGATCCGCAATGCCTCGTTGTGAGCAGTGCGGCAGGACCCACTTTGGACCTTGCCGTTGGGGTTCGGATGGATGTTATTATTATGGACAGCCCGGTCACATGATGCGAGACTGTCCTCACTGAAGGGATGGTGGCATGGCTCACCAAACTGGATCTGCTGCTGGTTCTTCCTCATCTATTCGACATCCAGTACGGGGTCCTCCGCAGCCAGTAGTTCGTGGCAGAGGCAGCGGTGCAATGCCGGGCCTAAGCGGTCTTCAAAACCGAATATATGCTCTAGCGGGCCGACAGGACCTTGAGTCATCTCCGGATGTTGTCACAGGAATATTATCAGTGCTTTCCCATGATGTGTATGCATTGATTGATCCCGGGTCCACGTTATCTTATGTTACACCCCTTGTGGCTGATAAATTTGATATTGCACCCAAGTTAATAAGCAATCCCTTCGTGGTATCCACTCCAATAGGAGATTCTGTGATTGCTAGAAGAGTATATAGAGGTTGCACTGTGACGATCTGTAATCGTCAAACCTCGGCAGATCTAATTGAGTTAGAAATAATCGATTTTGATGTGATAATGGGAATGGACTGGCTGGCATCGTGTTACGCCAGTGTCGACTACCATACTGGTGGTTAAATTTCAATTTCCTAATGAACCTGTCCTCGAATGGAAGGGGAATGTTGCTACACCGAAAGGTAGGTTTATTTCCTACCTTAAGGCAAGCAAGATGATCTCTAAGGGTTGTATCTACCACCTTGTTCGCGTTATGGACGCGGAGACAGAGTCGCCTACCTTATAGACGATTCCGGTAGTCAATGAATTTCCGAATGTCTTCCCAGATGAACTTCCACGTCTTCCTCCTGAAAGGAAAATCGGGTTTGGCATCGATGTGTTGCCTGACACTCACCCAATTTCTATTCCTCCGTATAGAATGGCCCCAGCAGAATTGCGGGAGCTAAAGGTACAGTTGAAGGACTTACTGGATAAAGGATTCATTAGGCCTAGCACTTCACCTTGGGGTGCACCAGTCTTGTTCGTACGAAAGAAAGACGGATCGTTACGAATGTGTATCGATTATCGTCAGTTGAATAAGGTCACCATGAAGAACAAATACCCACTTCCAAGAATCGATGACCTGTTCGACCAGCTCCAGGGAGCCAAATATTTCTCCAAGATTGACCTACGCTCGGGATATTTTCAGTTAAGGGTCAAGGAGAAAGACATTCCGAAAACAGCCTTCCGAACTAGATATGGGCATTTTGAATTTCTAGTGATGTCGTTCGGGCTAACAAATGCCCCGGCTGCTTTCATGGACCTCATGAACACTGTATTCAGGCCCTATCTTGATGTGTTCATGGTGGTGTTCATTAATGATATTCTGGTGTATTCCCGCTCAGAGGCAGAGCATGTAGGTCGCTTGCGGATAGTATTGCAGACCCTTCGGGACCACAGGTTATATGCAAAGCTCGCCAAATGTGAGTTTTGGCTGAACTCGGTGGCATTCTTAGGCCATGTGATATCCGATGAGGGTATTAGTGTCGATACACAAAAGATTGACGCAGTCAAGAATTGGCCAAGGCTTACTACACCATCAAAAGTCTGTAGCTTCTTAGGGTTAGCAGGATATTATAGGCGGTTTGTAGAAGGATTCTCTTCTATATCCACGCTGTTAACTAAGCTGACCCAGAAAGCTGCCAAATTTCAATGGACAGATAATTGTGAGTGGAGCTTTCAAGAACTAAAAGATCGATTAACATCCGCTCCAGTCCTTGCTCTTCCCGACGGAACTGAGGGTCCGGCACAGGTTTGGGATGTGTACTGATGCAGCACGGGAAGGTGATTGCTTATGCTTCGAGACAGTTGAAGGAGCATGAAAAGAATTATCCAACCCATGACCTGGAATTGGCTGCTGTGGTATATGCCTTAAAGACGTGGCAACACTATCTCTATGGTGTCCATGTCGACATCTACACAGACCATAAAAGTTTACAGTACATCTTCAGCCAAAGGGAGCTAAATTTGAGACAACGACGTTGGCTTGAATTACTGAAAGACTATGACGTTGAGATATTGTATCATCCGGGCAAGGCCAATGTTGTGGCCGACGACCTCAGTCGTAAGTCAATGGGAAGTTTAGTACACGTCCAAGCAGGTAAACGAATTTTAACCAAAGAACTTCATCAACTAGCCAGTATGCGAGTCAAATTGTTAGACTCCAAAGGTGGAGTTATTGTTGTGCATAACACGTCTGAATCATCTTTCGTAGCTGAAGTGAAAGCACGGCAATACGAAGACCCACCTTGATACAATTGAGAGAGGGCATTCAGCAAGGTAGGATCTCAACTTTCGAGTTCGCAGGAGATGGGACCTTGAGGTGTCAAGGCCGATTGTGTATGCCTGATGTAGTAAAATTGCGAGAGAGGATCATGAGGGAAATTCACCAATCCAGGTATTCCATCCATCCTAGCTCAACCAAAATGTATCATGATGCCAAGGAACAGTATTGGTGGAATGGGATGAAGAAATCAATTGCGAAATTTGTGGCTCAGTGTCCTAATTGCCAACAGGTAAAGACAGAACATCAGAAACCTGGTGGACTGCTCCAAGATATAGAGATTCCGACTTGGAAATGGGAGGTGATCAACATGGACTTCGTTGTTGGATTACCTCGCTCCAATCATAAGTTCGACTCCATCTGGGTGATAGTGGATCGGCTTACCAAGTGTGCTCATTTTCTGCCAGTTAAGGCCACCTACACAGCTGAGGATTATGCAAAGCTGTACATCAAAGAAATTGTTAGGCTTCATGGGGTGCCAATGTCTATTATATCCGACAGAGGATCCCAATTCACGGCTAACTTCTGGAGGTCTTTTCAGAAAGGCTTGGGTACACAGGTGAACCTCAGCACGGCCTTTCACCCGCAAACTGACGGGCAGGCTGAGCCTACCATTCAGACACTAGAAGATATGCTGCGAGCATGTGTTCTAGATTTCCAAGGTAGTTGGGACGACCATCTCCCACTTATAGAGTTTGCGTACAACAACAGCTACCACTCCAGTATAAAAATGGCCTCATATGAGGCGTTGTATGGGAGGAAGTGTAGATCGCCAATTGGGTGGTTCGAAGTTAGTGAAACTGAGCTGTGTGGACCGGATTTGGTCCATCAAGCCGTTGAGAAAGTATGAATGATACAGGGACGATTGAAGACTTCACAAAGCAGGCAAAAGTCCTATTCCGACGTCCGACGTCGTGATTTAGAGTTTCAAGTTGGTGATTGGTGTTCCTGAGAGTCTCACCTACGAAGGGTGTTATGCGTTTTGGGAAGAAGGGTAAATTGAGCCCGAGGTACATCGGTCCGTACAAAATCCTTCGGCGGATTGGACATGTTGCTTATGAATTAGAGCTATCCTCCGAGATGGAATTTGTCCATCCGGTGTTCCATGTGTCCATGTTGAGGAAATGTATCGGAGACCCTTCCCGGGTCGTCCCCACCCAAGACATATAAATCACCGAGGACCTAACCTACGAAGAAGTACCAGCGGCTATATTGGACCGACGGGTCCGCAAGCTAAGAACAAAGGATGTGGCTTCGGTCAAGGTGTTGTGGAGGAACAGGAATATGGAAGAAATGACATGGGAAACGGAGGAAGAAATGAAATCTAAATATCCATACCTGTTCCCCGATGTAAATAATGGAGATGCCGAGGAGACACTGAACGAATGAAAAAGAGAAGCATCCCCACGAGGTAAATAGGAACTTCACTCTTCATTATTACCTTTCATTTAATGCTGGGATTCAATGGCGTCCGAATGAAGCCTATAAAAGCTGAAACCCCCTCCCCTACAGTATTACCTTTCATGGATCCCTACATTCGGGGACGAATATTCCTAAGGGGGGGAGAGTGTTACAACCCGTAAAACTCGTACATTAAGATACGCCGTGAGATAGCTCACACATGAGGACCCAAGAACCCGGAAAACGGTTTAAAGTTAAGAAAAAGAACGAAGGTGTCGCATAGCTAGATATGCGGACCGCAAAGCACAAATGCGGACCGCATATCCAACATTAGGGTCGCAAACTGCGATAGAGTTCTAGGCTGAAATTGTGTCAAATATGCGACCAGTATGCGGACCGCATAACGCAAATGCGGACCGCAAAAATGACGCCCTCCATCGCAGAATGGGACAGAGTTCTAGGCTGACTCAATGTCTAAAATGCGACCAGAATGCGATCGCATTGTCGAAAATGCGAACCGCAAATCTGGCCCTTCTGTGTCGCATAATGCAACAGATTTCTAGGGTGAGATTTGCGACCAGAATGCGAACCGCATACCCTGTTTGCGGTGGGTATCGATCGCAAATCAGAAATTTGTCAGGTACATGTGCCACTTATTGCCAGGCCTATAAAAGGGACCCAAACCCATCCCTTCTTCATTTTTCTAAGTCCCAGCATAGTAGAGAGCCCCAAATGACCCCTCTCAAAGCCCTCACCTCAAAACAACCAAATCCCTCTCTTCCAAACTCTAAATTGAAGAAGGGAAGCAAGAAATTGAAGAGCTAAAGGGAACCCTAGCTGAGTTTCCCCCTCCTATAAACCCTATTGGAGGCAAAGACCTAGAAATTGAGGAATCGAAGAAGAGGGTCAAATAATTCACATGCAAGGTAAGCTACTACTCCCTTTCATGTGGTTTTCCCTCAAACATTCATGATAGGGGGGTTGCATGTCTGTAAGAACTTATGGGAGTATGACTAGAAGCCATGAAATCGAAATAGGTGGGGTTAAATGGAATGGTTCATGATTAATAAGGGTTGTAAATGAGTTGCATGTGCTATAAATACGTTTAATGGAGTTTAGGGAAAGAAGGGTGCAAAGAACCTCCACATGAATTTAGGAAAATCTTGGGTAATGATAGCTATCACGTGTAGTGAGTAATCATTGAGCTATTCTTTAATTGTAGATTAAAGAATTGTGACAAATTGCGTAGCTTGAGAACCGACGCAATAAGTACCAGGTATGTAAGACTATACCGTTCTTTCTTTTGCACGATTCCTATTGAATACAATGCCACAAATGAGCCCCAAAGAATATTCTATTCTTAGAAGCTAGTGTTGCTTATGTTGTTCTTCCCTCTATGGAATGATTATTCTTGCTTCATAAATAACAATGTTGACGGAAATCCTTGAGTCTCATAACTATCATGTTAAAAAGGTATTCTTAATTACATGAGAAAGAAGGGTTAATAAATGTAACAAGTCCAGAACACAAGCCATAAATAAGCTCGCAATGTATTACGTGTATATATATGTGTGTGTATGATTGAATTGGTATGACCGTGCCTTGTAAAGGCCGGGTATGAGCCCACAGAGGCATATGTTATGACCGCGCCTTGTAAAGGCCGGGTATGAGCCCACAGAGGCATATGTTATGACCGAGCCTAGTACGGCCGGGTAAGGCATGCTATGAGATGATAATGATGAGCCCACAGAGGCGTATGACGATAGAGAGCCCATGGAGGCGTACGTGATTATGTGGTAACGTGTAGGTAAACGGTTTCGGTAACAGTAAATGTATATGAAACTAACAAGCCCACAGAGGCGCTGATAGTGGTTTAAGGTAACGATTACGCAACACATCCGGTAACAATGAATGTACATGAAAATGGCAAACTCGCAAGGGTAAAAGCATAATACTGTAATGATGGAAATAGGCAATATAACAACAATGTCATAGAGGTATGTAATTAGACATAAATATTACAAGTGTCATGGTTGGCTGCCCTCAGAGGTAATTCCTTTGCTACGAGTTATATGTTTCTATCCTGATGCTTATATTGCTGCCCTTACATTGTATTTCCTATCTTACATACTCAGTACATTTTTCGTACTGACGTCCTTTATTTTGTGGACGCTTCATATCATGCTGCAGGTCCTAATAGATTGACAGACGGAGCTCCCCCACCGCAGTAGGCCACCAGTTCAGCAGATATTAGCAAGACTCCTCTTTCAGACTTGCTACATTTTGGTATGCATTTTGTATAGACATTTGGGCATGTCGGGGCCCTGTTCCGACGTAGGATGTTTAATGTCTATTCTTGTAGAGGCTCAAATAGACAATGTTAGTAGTGTATAGACAAATGTTGGTCATGTATGGACAGGTGTCATGGTATGCGCACGTTTTGTAAATCTTATGCCTAAAACACAGTAATACGTTTCCACGGATATAGGTACGTATGCATGTGCATGAAGTGTGTCTCCAATGAAAGGTCCAATTAAATGATCTTTTTGTTGAAATAACAAGAAAGAAAGCAGAGAAAATAAGTTAGCTGCAATGAAGGGTTCGCCGGTACTCTGCAAGCAGGGTCCGGTGCCTGTGTCGCGGGACCGCCGGGCGGATCGTGATAAGAAGGCCCCAAATGACCCCTCTCAAAGCCCCACATCCAAACAACCAATTTTCCTCTCTTCCAAACTCTAAATTGAAGAAGGAAAGCAAGAAATTGAAGAACTAAGAGGGAACCCTAGCTGAGTTTCCCCCTCCTACAAACCCGCATTGAAGGCAAAACCTAGAAATTAAGGAATCAAAAGAAGAGGGTCAAATAATTCACATGCAAGGTAAGTTACTACTCCCTTTCATGTAATTCTCCCTTGAACATTCATGATAGGTGGTTGCATGCCTGTAAGAACTTATGGGAGTATGACTAAAAGCCATGAAATCAAAATAAATAGGGTTAAACGAAATGGGTCATGATTATTAGGGGTTGTAAATGGGTTGCATGTGCTGTAAATACGTTTGATGAGGGTTAGGGGAGGAAGGGTGTAGAGGAGCACCACCTGAATTTAGGAGATTGTGGTTAATGATAGCTATCACGCGTAGAGAGTAACGATTGAACTGTTCCTTAATTGTAGACTAAGGAGTTGTAGCAAATTGCGTAGCTCAAGAACTGGCGCAGTAAGTACCAGGTATGTAAGACTATACCGTTCCTTCTTTTGCACGACTCCTACTGAATACATTGCTATGATCGAGCCCCAAAAGAAGACTCTATTCCTAGAAGTTAGGGATTTCTTGTATTGCTTCCCTCTAAGGAAGAAATTGCTCTTGTAGTTATGATATTAATGCTGATGGTAATCCTTGAGTCTTATAAAGCTCACGTTAATGAGGTAATCTTGTATATGTGAAAAAGAAGGACAATAAAGGTATGTCACTAAAAAGGGTTTGGAACACGTTTAATGAATGAGCATGCAATGTATTATAAATGTGTAGTTAATTGTTATGACCGCGCCTAATGAAGGCCGGGTATGTTTTGACCGAGCCTAATGAAGGACGGGTAAGAGCCCACCGAGGCATATGATGATAAAGAGCCCACAGAGGCAAATGATGATAAAGAGCCCACAGAGGTGTATGATGATGATGAGCCCATGGAGGCGTATGTGATTGTATGAGGTAACGTTTATGTAGTCGGTTTCGGTAAGAATAAATGTATATGAAAATGACAAGCCCACAGAGGCAAGAGTATGAGACGATAATAATGGTAATAAACATGTATATAACAATGTTATAAAGGTTATATGTTTCTATCCTGATGCTTGAATCATTACTCTTATATTGTGTTTCCTGTCTTACATACTCAGTACATTATCCGTACTGACGTCCTTTATTCGTGGACGCTGCATGTCGTGCTGCAGGTTCTAATAGATTGATAGACGGAGCTCCCCTACCGCAGTAGGCTACCAGCTCAGCAGATATTAGCAAGATTCATCTTCCGGATTTGCTACAGCCTTGGTATGCACTTTGTGTAGATATGTTGGGCATGTCGGGGCCCTGTTCCGACATAGGTTGCTTAGCGTATGTTCTTGTAGAGGCTCAATAGACAAATGTTGATGTATGTATGTATAGACCAGTGTTGGGTTGACTCATGTACGGTTGTATTGCCTCATCGGCATATGTAATATGTTATATAGTTTTGGCATTGTAGCCCCGTTGGCACACTATGTATATAAGCACGTTTATGTCATGGTACGATGTTTCCGCCTAATGTGATGTTATTCAAAACTGCATGTGCATGACGGACTTTGTAGATAACAAAGAAAGTAAGATAGCAGATACGAGGGGTACGCCGGTGCTCTGCAAGCAGGGTCCGGTGCCCTGTCGCGGCCCTCCGGTTGGGTCGTGACAGAAATTGGTATCAGAGCAAGGTCGTGTCCTAGGGATTTGTCTATGAGAAGTGTCTAGTAGGGTCTTGATTATGAGTGTGTTGCGCGCCACATTCTGTAATCAGGAGGCTACCTGACATTTAGGAATGTTACCTTCTTTCAGAATCTAGATCGTGCATAGAGCTGAGTCGTAAGTGTTCATCTCTAATACTTACCTTGTTTTCCTACAGCGATGCCTTCGGCTAGGAAGCAAGTAAATAGTGGACGGCTCGATATAAATGCCGGAGAGGGGACCAGTCAGGTGCCCCACGCGGTGGAGGGCCAAAGCGAGACGCCTTCTCAGACTTCATCTACTCCTCCTCCCCCAGAGGATATTAGAAGCCGCCCAGCTTCCCTAGTCCCTTCTTCTGATGCTACGGACCTGGACCTGAGGACTGCGGTGCAATTGTTGACTAGCCTGGTAGCTTCTCAGGCTCGGAGACAGAATGCCGGTACTACTGAGAGACCGGTCAGTACGAGGGTCCGTGACTTCATCAATTTGGATCCTCCAGTGTTTACCGGGTCTGATCCTAAGGAAGACTCGCAGGATTTCATTGATCAGATACACCGCACACTGCGGGTTATGCATGCCAGTGATACAGAGGCAGTAGAACTAGCTTCTTACCGATTACGGAACTTAGCAGTGTTCTGGTATGACGGTTGGGAGAGATCCAGGGGTCCAAATGCTCCCCCACCGGTATGGAATGAATTTTCTGAGGCGTTCCTTTGCCACTACCTGCCAGTTGAGGTACGTCGAGCCAAGGCCGATAAGTTCTTGAACCTTAAGCAGGGAAATATGAATGTACGAGAGTACAGTATGCAGTTTGACTCTCTGGAAAGGTATGCTCCCCACATGGTGGCAGAGATGAGCGACAGGGTTCACTTATTCGTGAACGGATTTGGAATGCATTTAATAAATGAATGCACAACGGCCTCCTTGATAGAGGGCATGGATATCTCCCGTATTCAGGCCTATGCCCAGACCATAGAGGACCGTAAATGCCAACAAAGGGCGGACAAGGAACAAGAGAGGACCCAGCATAAGAGAACAAGAGTTGTGGGGTATTCTGGTGATTCTAGAGGTAGTGTGAGGCCCCATTCTTCGAGGAGCTCGGCACCGCCGGTGTCTAGTGCTCCTCGACAGTTCCAGAGCTCGCGGGCATCAGGCTCGCCTTATCACAGGGCTACCAGTCAGATGAGATCCCCAATGCCTCGTTGTGAGCAGTGTGGCAGGTCTCACTTTGGACCTTGCCGCCGGGGTTCGGATGGATGTTATTATTGCGGACAGCCCGGTCACATGATGCGGGACTGCCCTTATAGAAGGGATGGTGGCATGGCTCACCAAACTGGATCTGCGGCTGGTTCTTCCTTATCTATTCGACCTCCAGTACGAGGTCCTCAGTAGCCAGCAGTTCGTGGCAGAGGCAGCGGTGCAATGCCGGGCCCAAGCGATGTTCAAAACCGAATATATGCTCTAGCGGGCCGACAAGACCTTGAGTCATCTCCGGATGTCATCACAGGTATATTATCAGTGCTTTCTCATGATGTGTATGCATTGATTGATCCCGGATCCACGTTATCTTATGTTACACCCCTTGTGGCTGATAAATTTGATATTGCACCCGAATTAATAAGCAAGCCCTTTGTGTTATCCACTCCAATAGGAGATTCTGTGATTACTAGAAGAGAATATAGAGGTTGCACTGTGACGATCTGTAATCGTCAAACCTCGGCAGATCTAATTGAGTTAGAAATGATCGACTTCGATGTAATAATGGGAATGGACTGGTTGGCATCGTACTATGCCAGTGTCGATTGTCATACAAAAGTGGTTAGATTTCAATTTCCTGATGAACCTGTCCTTCAATGGAAAGGGAATGTTGCTACGCCGAAAGGTAGGTTTATTTCCTACCTTAAGGCGAGGAAGATGATCTCCAAGGGTTGTATCTACCATCTTGTTCGCGTTATGAACGCGGAGGCGAAGTCGCCTACTTTACAATCAATTTCGGTAGTCAATGAATTTCCGGATGTGTTTCCAGATGAACTCCCAGGTCTTCCTCCTGAAAGGGAGATTGAGTTTGGCATCGATGTGTTGCCCGATACTCACGCAATTTCTATTCCTCCATATAGAATGGCCCCAGCAGAGTTGCGGGAGTTGAAGGTACAGTTGAAGGACTTACTAGATAAAGGCTTCATTAGGCCTAGCACTTCGCCATGGGGTGCGCCAGTCTTGTTCGTACGAAAGAAAGACGGATCGTTACGGATGTGTATCGATTATCGTCAGTTGAATAAGGTCACCATAAAGAACAAATATCCATTTCCAAGAATTGATGACCTGTTTGACCAGCTCCAGGGAGCTAGATATTTCTCCAAGAATGACCTGCGCTCAGGGTATTTTCAGTTAAGGGTCAGGGAGAAAGACATTCCAAAAACAGCTTTCCGAACTAGATATGGGCATTTTGAGTTTCTAGTAATGTCATTCGGGCTAACAAATGCCCCGGCTGCTTTCATGGGTCTCATGAACACTGTATTCAGGCCTTATCTTGATGTGTTCGTGGTGGTATTCATTGATGATATCTTGGTATATTCCCGTTCAGAGGCAGAACATATGGGTCACTTGCGGATTGTATTGCAGACCCTTATGGACCACAAGTTGCATCAAAGCTCGCCAAATGCGAATTTTGGCTGAATTCGGTGGCATTCTTAGGCCATGTGATATCTGATGAAGGTATTAGTGTCGATACTCAGAAGATCGACGCGGTCAAGAATTGGCCAAGACCTACTACGCCATCAGAAGTCCGTAGCTTCTTGGGGTTAGCAGGGTATTACAGGCTGTTTGAAGAAGGATTCTCTTCTATATCAGCACCCTTAACTAAGCTGACCCAGAATGCTGCCAAATTTCAGTGGACAGATGATTGCGAGCGGAGTTTTCAAGAGCTGAAAGATCGATTGACATCCGCTCCAGTCCTTGCTCTTCCTAACGGAACTGAAGGTTATGTGGCGTATTGTGATGCCTCCGGCATAGGGTTGGGATGTGTACTAATGCAGCACGGGAAGGTGATTGCTTATGCTTCGAGACAGTTGAAGAAGCATGAAAAGAATTATCCAACCCATGACCTTGAATTGGCTGCTGTGGTATATGCCTTAAAGACATGGAGACACTATTTATACGGCATCCATGTCGACATCTACACAGACCACAAAAGTTTACAGTACATCCTCAGCCAAAGGAGTTAAATTTTAGACAACGACGTTGGCTAGAATTACTGAAGGACTACGACCTCGAAATACTGTATCATCCGGGCAAAGCCAATGTTGTGGCCGACGCCCTCAGTCGTAAGTCAATGGGAAGTTTAGCACACATTGAAGCAGGTAAGCGAAGTTTAACCAAAGAACTCCATCAGCTAGCCAGTATGCGAGTCAAATTGTTGGACTCCGAAGATGGAGGTATTGTCGTACATAACACATCTAAATCATCTCTCGTAGCCGAAGTGAAAGAACGGCAATACGAAGATCCCACCTTGATGCGATTAAGAGAGGGCATTCAGCAAGGTAAGATCTCCACTTTTGAGATCGCAGGAGATGGGACCCTGAGATGCCAAGGCCGATTGTGTGTGCCCAATGTAGCAGGGTTGCGAGAGAAGATTATGAGGGAAATTCACCAATCCCGATATTCCATCCACCCCGGTTCAACAAAAATGTATCATGATGCCAAGGAGCAATATTGGTGGGATGGCATGAAGAGATGAATTGCAAAATTTGTAGCCCAGTGTCCTAATTGCCAACAGGTAAAGACAGAAGATCAGAAACCTGGTGGATTGCTCCAAGATATAGAAGTTCCAACCTGAAAATGGGAGGTGATTAACATGGACTTCATTGTTGGATTACCTCACTCCAGTCGTAAGTTCGACTCCATCTGGGTGATAGTGGATCGGCTTACCAAATGTGCTCTTTTCCTGCCAGTTAAGACCACCTACACGGCCGAGGATTATGCAAAGCTGTACATCAAGGAAATTGTTAGGCTTCATGGGGTGCCAATGTCTATCATATCAGACAGAGGAGCCAATTCACAACTAACTTCTGGAAGTCCTTTCAGAAAGGTTTGGGTACACAAGTAACTCTCAGCACAGCCTTCCACCCGCAAACTAACGGGCAGGCTGAACGAACCATTCAGACACTGGAAGATATGCTAAGGGCATGTGTCTTGGATTTCCAGGGTAGCTGGGATGACCATCTTCCACTTATAGAGTTTGCCTACAATAACAGCTACCACTCCAGTATAAAAATGGCCCCATATGAGGCATTGTATGGGAGGAAATGTAGATCGCCAATTGGGTGGTTCGAAGTTGGAGAAACTGAGCTGTATGGCCCGGATTTGGTCCACCAAGCCGTTGAGAAAGTAAGAATAATACAGGGACGATTGAAGACAGCACAAAATAGGCAAAAGTCCTATTCTGATGTCCGACGTCGTGATTAGAGTTTCAAGTTGGTGATTGGGTATTCCTGAAAATCTCGCCAATGAAGGGTGTCATGCGCTTTGGGAAGAAAGGTAAACTGAGCCCAAGATACATCGGTCCGTACAAAATCCTTCGAAGAATTGGACATGTTGCATATGAATTAGAACTACCATCCGAAATGGAATTTGTCCATCCGGTGTTTCATGTGTCCATGTTGAGGAAATGTATCGGAGACCCTTCTCGGGTCGTCCCCGTCCAAGAGATACAGATTGCAGAGGATCTAACATACGAAGAGGTACCAGTGGTCATATTGGACCGACAAGTCCGCAAACTAAGGACAAAAGATGTAGCTTCCGTTAAAGTGCTATGGAGGAACAGGAACGTGGAGGAGATGAAATGGGAAGCGGAAGAGGAGATGAGAGCTAAATATCCATACCTGTTCCACAATGTAAATAATGATGATGCCAAAGAAACACAGAACGCATTAAAAGGAGAGGCGTCTGTGTGAGGTAAATAGAAACTTGAGATACTCTTCATTATTACCTTTCATTTAATGCTGGGATGCAGTGGCGTCCGAACGAAGTAAGTGGGACTCGAACCCCTCTACAACATTACCTTTCATTAGATGGCGGCCTATACTAGCCTCCACAGATCCCTACATTCGGGGATGAATGTTCCTAAGGGGGGAGAGTGTTACAACCCGTAAATTCGTACATTAAAATACACCGTGAAATAGTTGACATATGAGGACCCAAGGACCCGAAAAATAGTTTAAAGTTAAGAAAAAGAACAAAGGTGTCGCATAGCTAGATATGCGAACCGCAAAGCACAAATGCGGACCGCATATCTAGCACCAAGATCGCAAAGTGAGACAGATTTTTGGGCTGGAGTTGTGTCAAATATGCGGCCAGAATGCGGACCGCATAATACAAGTGCGGACCGCAAATGTGACACCTTCTATGGCGGAGTGGAATAGAGTTCTGGGCTGAATTTGTGTTTGAAATGCGACCAGAATGCGATCGCATTCTTGAAAATGCAAACCGCAAATCTGGCCCTTCTGCGTCGCATAATGCAACAGATTTCTGGGGTGAGATTTGCGACCAGAATGCGAACCGCATATATCCTGTTTGCGGTGGGTATGCGATGGCAAAACTGAAATTTGTCAAGCACGTGTACCACTTATTGCCAGGCCTATAAAAGGGACCCAAACCCGTCCCTCCTTCATTTTTCTGAGTCCAAGCATAGTAGAAGACCCCAAACGACCCCTCTTAAAGCTCCACATCCATACAACCAGTTTTCCTCTCTTCCAAACTCTAAATTGAAGAAGGAAAGCAAGAAATTGAAGAACTAAGAGGGAACCCTAGCTGAGTTTCCCCCTCTTACAAACCCGCATTGAAGGCAAAACCTAGAAATTAAGGAATCAAAAGAAGAGGGTCAAATAATTCACATGCAAGGTAAGTTACTACTCCCTTTCATGTAATTCTCCCTTGAACATTCATGATAGGTGGTTGCATGCCTGTAAGAACTTATGTGAGTATGACTAAAAGCCATGAAATCAAAATAAATAGGGTTAAACGGAACGGGTCATGATTATTAGGGGTTGTAAATGGGTTGCATGTGCTGTAAATACGTTTGATGAGGGTTAGGGGAGGAAGGGTGTAGAGGAGCACCACCTGAATTTAGGAGATTGTGGTTAATGATAGCTATCACGCGTAGTGAGTAACGATTGAACTGTTCCTTAATTGTAGACTAAGGAGTTGTAGCAAATTGCGTAGCTCAAGAACTGACGCTGTAAGTACCAGGTATGTAAGACTATTCCGTTCCTTCTTTTGCACGACTCCTACTGAATACATTGCTATGATCGAGCCCCAAAAGAATACTCTATTCCTAGAAGTTAGGGATTTATTGTATTGCTTCCCTCTAAGGAAGAAATTGCTCTTGTAGTTATGATATTAATGTTGATGGTATTCCGTGAGTCTTATAAAGCTCACGTTAATGAGGTAATCTTGTATATGTGTGAAAGAAGGGATAATAAAGGTATGTCACTAAAAAGGGTTTGGAAAACGTTTAATGAATGAGCATGCAATGTATTATAAATGTGTAGTTAATTGTTATGACCGCGCCTAATGAAGGCCGGGTATGTTGTGACCGCGCCTAGCACGACCGGGTAAGATATGATGTGATATGATAATGATGAGCCCACAGAGGCATGTGATGATGATGAGCCCACAGAGGCATATGATGACGAGCCCACAAAGGCGTACGATGACGATGAGCCCAGGGAGGCGTATGTGATTGTATGAGGTAACGATTATCTAACGGTTACGGTAACAATAAAAGTATATGAAAATGACAAGCCCACAGAGGCAAGAGTATAAGATGATAATGATGGTAATAAACATGCACGTAATAATGTTATAAAGGTTATATGTTTCTATCCTGATGCTTATATCATTGCTCTTATATTGTGTTTCCTGTCTTACATACTCAGTACATTATCCGTACTGACATCCTTTATTCGTGGACGCCGCATGTCATGCTGTAGGTCCTAATACCACTGATAGACGGAGCTCCCCCACCGCAGTAGGCTACCAGTTCAGCAGATACCAACAAGATTCATCCTTCGAACTTGCTACAACCTTGGTATGCACTATGTATAGGCATTGTGGGCATGTCGGGGCCCTATTCCGACATAGGTTGTATAATGTCTATTCTTGTAGAGGCTCAATAGACAAATGTTGATGTATGTATGTGTAGACCAGTGTTTGGTTGACTTATGTACGATTGTATTGCCTCGTCGGCATATGTAATATGTTGTATAGTTTTGCATTGTAGCCCCGTTGGCGCACTATGTATACAAGCATGTTCATGTTATGGTATGACGTTTTCGCCTGATGTGACGTTGTTCAAAACTGCATGCGTATGACAGTCTTTGTAGATAACAACGAAAGTAAGATAGCAGATATGAGGGGTACGCCGGCGCTCTGCAAGCAGGGTCCGGTGCCCTGTCGCGGCCCTCCGGTTGGGTCGTGGCAGAACTGGGAGGGGACATACGAAAGGGGAGAATGTCAAATAAATGGCAAGTACTATATCCTAAAATTACTTCTTCCGAATTAAGCAACAATATAACCAAGTAAATCACCAAAACCCGAAATCAGATAAAGCAATGATATGAAAATGAATGGCGCGACATCACCCTTCGTTCTTTTACTCTCGTCCTCACCATGTAATATCATGAATTTAATGGCACGACATCACCCTTCATGCTTTTACTCACTGACCCAACATCACCCCTCGTGCTTTTACTCTCAAATCTCTCAATAAATGATAATGAATTCAAATAAGGCACGACAACACCCTCCGTGTTTCTCTCTCTTCCTCACCAAGCAACAATTTAAATCCGAATAATAAAAATTAAGGTGGGAAACAAATTCACTTCAAATATAGTGCCACGATATCAAACTCAACTTTCAAAATATACAACATCTTTGAAATAAACAATAAATATGAAACGAATAATTTAAAGAAGTAATAATCTAACCTAAGCATGGATAACATGATTAACAAAACAATTTAATACAAAGAAACAATTTCCACCCCACATGCTTTAACCCAATGACAACGCATATATACTCGTCACTTCATATATATATATATTGTCCCCACACATAGAACACGTAGCAAATAGACCAACAAGTCCTAATCCCTCAAGTCAAGGTTAACCACGATATTTACCTCACTCCGCAACCAAATCAATGCTCAACCACTACTTTTCCTCTAGAATTAGCCTCCACACCAATCAAATCTAACCAAATATAGTTCAAATAATTCAATGCTTTAGAAACTACACATTACTGAAAGAGGTTCAATTTTGATCATTTTTTGAAAAAGTCAAGAAAAGTCAACCCCTGGCTCGCTTGGTCAAAACTCTAGGTTCGGACCAAAACCCGATTACCCATTCACCCCCGAGGCCGATTATGTGATTTGTTTCGAAATCCGACCTCTATTTGTGGTCTAAATCTCAAGTTTACAAAAATCCCCAATTCTACCTAAATCCCTAATTTCTAAAAGGAAAATCCTAAATTTGATGTTGAAATCTCATGAAAAGTAATGGGGAATTGAAAAGAAATGGATGAAAGTCATTTACCAATGAATTTGGGAAGAAAAGTCTCTTGGAAAATCGCCTTTAGAGTGTTTAGGGTTGAGAAATGGTGTAAAATGAGCTAAATCCCGATTTTCCCCTCTTTTACCCAGCTGCAGATGTCGCAATGCGATGTCTTGTTCGCAATTGTGAGCATCGTAAACGCGTGATGAGGGTTGCAAATGCGAACCCTATCTCAGATGAACAGAAGTCACAAATGCAACAAATTGATTGCAAATGCGAATAACCAGCCTTTGGATATGCGGCCAATATCTTCGCAATTATGAAGAAGTCCTATTTTGCCAGGCATCGCAAATGCGACCAAGTGATCGCAAAAGCAATCCTGTGCTGTTCGCAATTGTGAACCATCTCCTCACAAATGTGAAGTTACCCAATCTAAGGCCCTACTCACAAATGCGAGCTAGACATTGCATGCGAGATCTGCATTAGAACACCAGAGCTGGAAGAACACCAGCTGACTTCAACCATCCAATCTCATCCGAAACACGTCTGAAACTCACTTGAGCCCGTCACGCTCCAAACCGAACATGCACACAAGTGTAATAACATTATACAAACTCGCTCGCACGATCAAAACACCAAAATAACACCTATAACTACGAATTAGACATCAAAATGCATGAAATTTTCAAAGAAACTCAAGAACTTTCAAATTCACAACCGAACGTCTGAATCCTATCAAATTAACTCCGTTCAGCACCAAATTTTGCAGACAAGTTTTGAATTGTAAAATGGACCTATACCTTTCCGGAACTAAAATTCGAACCCTATAGCAATAAAGTCAACTTACAGTCAAACCTAGGAAATCTTTCAAGTTACTTTTTTCAACAAATCACGTCAAATCAAGTTAAGGACTTCGAATTCAATTTCGGGCATACGCCCAAGTCCAAAATCATGATATAGACCCAATGAGATCATTAAAATATCGATCTGGGTTTGTTTCTAGTAAATGTTGACTGTGTCATTTTTAAAGCTAAAATACATATTTTCTTCAATCTTTCACGTAAAAGTTTTTCAAAAAAGATACGAAATGCGCACACAAATCGAGAAACACTAAACGGAGCTAATCGAGGTTTCGGAACACAAAAATAAGGGCTAGAATAGAAAATGATCTATTGGGTCATCACATTCTCCACTTCTAAAATAGACATTCGTCCTCGAATGGACATAGAAAGGTACCTGGACTGGTGAAAAGGTGGGGGTATCTACTCCGCATATTGAACTCGGACTACCACATAGCTGCCTTGATCGGCTGACCTCTCCATTGCACTCTAACAGAAGGATAATTGTTAGACCTCAACTTCCAGACCTGCCATGATAGAATGGCCACCGGCTCCTCCTCGTAGGTCAAATCCTTATCCAATTAGACTGAGCTGAAATCTAATACATGGGACGGATCATCGTGATACTTTCGGAGCATGGAAACACGGAATACCGGGTGAACTGCTGATAAGCTTGGCGGCAATGCAAGCTTGTAAGTCACCTCACCAACTCTCTCAAGGATCTCAAAGGGTCCGATATACCTAGGGCTCAACTTGCCCTTCTTCCTGAACCTCGTCACACCCTTCATGGTGAAAGGCAAAACCCTCTCTTCTACCATGAATGCAACATGACGAACTCTCCGATCAGTATAACTTTTCTACCTAGACTGTGTTGTGCGAAGCCGATCCTGGATCATCTTGACCTTTTCCAAGGCATCTTGAACCAAATCTGTACCCAGCAACCGAGCCTCTCCCGGCGTAAACCAACCAACTGGAGAACGACACTACCTCCCATATAAGGTCTTATAAGGAGCCATCTGAATACTCGATTGGTAGCTGTTATTATAGGTAAACTCCCCAAGTGGCAAGAACTGATCCCAAGAACCCCCAAAATCCATAACATAGGCGCGAAGCATATCCTCCAATATCTGAATGGTGTGCTCGGACTGCTTGTCCATTTGGGGTGAAACGTCGTACTCAACTCAACTCGTGTGCCTAAATCATGCTGTACGGCCCTCCAGAAATGCGATGTGAACTGCGTGCCCTGATAAGAAATTATGGACAATGGCACACCGTGAAGACAAACAATCTTGCGAATATAGATCTCAGTTAGCCGCTCTGAAGAATAGGTATTTGCCACCGGAATGAAATACGCCGACTTGGTCAACCTATCCATAATGACCCTACTACGTAAAATTTCTTCAAAGTCCATGGGAGCCCAACAACGAAATCCATGGTAATACACTTCCACTTCCACTCAGGAATCTCAAGTCTCTGAAGCAAACCGCCAAGCCTCTGATGCTCGTACTTCACCTGCTCTCACATACGCAACTATATCTTTCTTCATTCTTCTCTACCAATAATGCTGCCTCAAATCCTAATACATTATAGCGGCACCCGGATGAATGGTATACCACGAACTGTGGGCCTCCTCAAGAATCAGCTCATGAAGCCCATCCACATTAGGCACACAAATCTGACCCTACATCCGCAACACCCCATCATCTCCAATAGAAACCTTCTTGGCATCACCATGCTACACCGTGTCCTTAAGGACAAGCAAATGTGGGTCATCATACTGACACTCTCTGATGCGCTCATACAAAGAAGACTGAGAAATCGTGCAAGCTAGAACCCGACTAGGCTCTGAAACATCTAACCTCACGAACTAATTGGCCAATGCCTAAACATCTGATGCTAGCGGTCTCTCACCAGCTAGAATATATGAGAGGCTACCCATACTCACATGCTTTCTCGTCAAGGCATCGACCACCACATTGGCCTTCCCCGAATGATACAAAATGATAATATCATAGTCTTTTAGCAGCTCTAACCACCTCCATTGCCTAAAGTTGAGATCCTTTTGCTTAAACAAGTACTGTAGACGCTGATGATTTGTGAATACCTCACACGACATGCCGTAGAGGTAATGCCCTCAAATCTTTAATGCATGAACAATAGTTGCCAACTTTAAGTTATGAACATGGTAATTCTTCTCATGACCCTTCAATTGCCGAGACGCGTATGCAGTCACCCTGCCATCCTTCATAAATACTGCACCAAGCCTAATACATGATGCATCATAATACACAGTATATGATCCTAAACTTGTGGCCAACACCAACATTGGGGCTGTAGTCAAAGCAATCTTGAGCTTATGAAAGCTCAACTCACACTAATCGGACCACCTGAATGGGGCACCCTTCTGGGTCAATCTAGTCAGTGGGGCTGCAATAGATGAAAACCCCTCCATGAACCGGCGATAGTAACCTGCCCAACCTAGAAAGCTCCGAATCTCTGTAGCTGAAGTAGATCTAGGCCAATTTTGAACTGCCTCAATTTTCTTAGGATCCACTTTAATGCCCTCAGCAGATACAACATGCCCCAAAAAGGCAATTGAATCCAACCAAAACTCACACTTTGAAAAATTGGCATATAACTAACTATCTCTCAAAGTATGAAATACAATCCGAATAGGCTGCTCATGCTCCTCTCGATTGGGGGAGTAGATTAAAATATCATAAATGAGGACGATCACAAAAGAATCCAAATAGGGCTTAAATACCTGATTAATCAAATCCATAAATGGTGTTGGGGCATTTGTCAAGCCAAATGACATCACTAGAAACTCATAATGCCTATACCGAGTCCGGAAAGCTGTCTTAGGGACATCCGATTCCCTAATTTTGAACTGATGGTAGCCAGATCTCAAATCAATCTTCAAAAACACTTTGGCACCTTGAAGCTGATCAAATAAGTCATCAATCCTCGGCAATGGATACTTGTTCTTGATATTGACTTTTTTCAACTGTCGATAATCTATACACATCCTCATCGAACCATCCTTCTTCTTCACGAACAACACTGGTGCACCCCAGGGTGAGAAACTAGGCCTAATGAATCCTTTATCAAGCAAATCCTACAACTGCTTCTTCAGTTCCTTCAACACAACTGGGGCCATACAATATGGTGAAATAGAAATAGGCTGGGTGCCCGAAGCCAAGTTAATACAAAAGTCTATCTCTATCGGGTGGCATCCCCGGCAAATCTGCAGGAAACACCTTTGGAACTAATAGCAGTTGATGGTGTACTATAGGCTAGTTGTTCAAGATGAGACACATAAGAACCACGAATACTCGAAGCACTGTGGGATGCCTGAAGCGCTGATTGAAACGGCCTAGGAGGATGGCCTCGACCAAAAGAATCTCTGCCTCCAGATGAGGCACCACTGATGCTACCGAAATGACGGGGCCTCTTCTCAAATGTCGCTCCCTTATCCTGTCCACGAACCATCTCGATCCGTCTAGTAATATCTACGACCCTTTGGAAAGAAATATCATCCCCGGTCTCCTTGGCCATCTGTAGCCTAATACGGAAAGTAGGTCCATCAATGAATCTCCTCACTCTCTCCCTCTCAGTAGGGAGTAAGATAACTACATGGTGATCTAGGTCCACAAATTGAGTCTCATACTGGGTAGCACTCATGCTACCATGCTGAAGGCGCTCAAACTGCCTGCGGAACTCCTCTCTCAGAATGAAAGAAATAAACTTCTCCAGATATAGCTGCAAAAACTGATCCCAAGTAAGTAGAGGTGAACTAGCTAGTCTACTCTACTCAAAATCATGCCACCACCTCTTGGCAGAACCGGTCATCTAGAACACTACAAAGTTGACCCCATTGGTCTCAATAATACCCATGTTGCGCAACACCTCGTGGCAACAGTTGAAGTAATCTTGTGGGTTCTCAGAAGGTGCACCACTGAAGTGATAGGGAAGAGCTTTGTGAACTTATCCAATCTCATCAATCCCTTAGAAGACACGCAGGCCTTTCCTTGGTCTGTGTAGCAACAACATACTGAACTACCCCAACTAGCTGGACTGCTAGAGTCTGATATATGGGAACCATCTGCTCCGGAGTGTGAGTAGCGGGAGTCTGTGCTCCTCTCTCAGAGTGAAAGAAATAAACTTCTCTAAATATAACTGCAAAAACTGATCCCAAGTAAGTAGAGGTGAACTAGCTAGTCTACTAAGCTCAAAATCATGCCTGTATGTCCCACAAAATGGGCTAGAGCATCCTGAAGCATAAGAGTGGCTATAAACCCCTCCGGGACCTGAGCATGTCTGACTGGTGCAGTATGAGCTGGGATCTCCTCCTAATGATCAATCTGAGGCTCTATTTGTGTGTGCTGCTGCTCGAGCTCTAGGCTGAGCTCTGCCTTGGCCTCTACCCCTGGTAGTGGTTGCAACAGGGAGCTCCGACTCCTGTCCGGCTGTAGATGCTGTGTGTGTTCTCACCATATGCGAGAGAACAAGAATGAAATGATTCAAACATAAATCATAGATTAAAATCACACTATAGGGAAAGAAAGAAGTGAAATTTTTTCGAAAACTCCATAGCCTCTACAAGATAAGTACAGACGTCTCATTATCGATCCTCCAGACTCTCTAAGCTTGCTCATGACTCGTGAGACCTAAGCAACCTAGGGATCTGATACCAACTTGTCATGACCCGAAATTCCCAACCTCGGGACTGTGATGACACCTAACATCCACTTTCTAGGCAAGACGACGTTAATAAAGAAACTAACCAATTTTTATAAATTAACTCAAGTAATGACAATAAATGAGAAATAAATTCCAAATCTAACACAATGCGAATATAAACAACGTGATACTAACTACTCCTAGAAATCCGGAGTCACGAGTACATGAGCAAGTAGAAGTTGACAAACATAGTCAGAAATAAATACAACCGTTCGAAAAAATAAACAATAAAGGTAGGAAATGGAAGGAGACTAAAAGGTCTACGAACTCCAGCAGATCTACCTCGAGTCTCTATATGATGGTGATCTGAGCTGACGCACCTCTAAGCACCACTGGGACCGATACTAAAATCTACACAAGAAGTGTAGAAGTGTAGTATGAGTATAACCGACCCAATGTACTCCGTAAGTGTCGAGCCTAACCTCGACGAGGTAGTAACGAGGCTATGATATGACACCTACGTAAAAACCATGTACAAATATATATAAAGCAGCAAAATAACTAGAATGATAAAAATTAATTGGGAGAGGACATGCGAAAAGGGAGAATATAGAAAAACGGCAAGTACGATATCTCGAAATAACTTCCTCCGAATTAAGAAACAATATAACCAAGTAAATCACCAAAACCCGAAATCAGATAAAGAATGATATGAAAATAAATGGCACGGCTTCACCCTTCGTACTTTTACTCTCGTCCTCATCATGTAATATCATGAATATAATGGCATGACATCACCCTTCGTGCTTTTACTCACCGACAGGGCATTACCCTTCGTGCTTTTACTCTCAAATCTCTCAATATATGGTAATAAATTCAAATAAGGCACGACAACACCCGTCGTGCTTCTCTCTCTTCCTCACCAAGCAACAATTTAAATCCAAATAATAAAAATCAAGACGGGAAACAATTTCACTTCAAATATAGTGCCACCATACCAAACTCAACTTTCGAAATATACAACATCTTTGAAATAAACAATAAATATGAAATGGATAATTTAAAGAAGTAATAATCTAACCTAAGCATGGATAACATGATTAACAAAACAATTTAATACAAAGAAACAATTTCCATCCCCGCATGCATTAACCTAATGACAGCACATAGATACTCGTTATCTCATATATACATTGTCCCCACATATAAAACACGTAGCAAATAGACCAACAAGTCCTAATACTTCAAGTCAAGGTTAACTACGACACTTACCTCACTACGCAACCAAATCAATGCTTATTTGCGGCCTTTCCTCTAGAATTAGCCTCCACACTAATCAAATCCAACCAATTATAGTTCAAATAATTCAAAATGGGCTTTAGAAACTACCCATTAATGAAAGAGGTACAATTATGATAAGTTTTTGAAAAAGTCAACAAAAGTCAACCCCTGGTCCGCTTGGTCGATACTCGAGGTTCGGACCAAAACCCAATTACCCATTCACCCGGATCCTAGTTATGTGATTTATTTTGAAATCCGACCTTAATTTGAGGTCTAAATCTCAATTTTATAAAAATCTTCAAGTTTATCTAAATCCCTAATTTCCACCACGGAAATCCTATATTTGATGTTGAAATCTCATTAAAAGTAATGGGGAATTGAAAAGAAATGAATTAAAGTTAGTTACCAACAAATTTTGGAAGAAACGTCTCTTGGAAAATCGCCTCTAGAGTGTTTAGGGTTGAGAAATGATATAAAATGAGTTACGTCCCGATTTTTCCCTTTTTTACCAAGCTGCAGATGTTGCAATTACGGTGTCTTGTTCGCAATTGCAAGCATCGTAAATGCGACACAAGGGTTGCAAATGCGAACCCTGTCTCAGAAGAACAGAAGTCACAAATGCGAGAAATCTGTCGCAAATGCGAATAACCTGCATTCACAAATGCTGCCAATATCTTTACAATCGGGAAAAAGTCTTATTTTGCCAGGAAATGGAAATGCAATCAAGGGATTGCAAAAGCGACCCTATGTTGTTCGCAATTGCGAACCATTCCCTCGCAAATGCGAGGTTACCCAATCCCAGGCCCTGTTCGCAAATGCAAACTCTTGTTCGCAAAAGTGGGGCTTGCAAATGCGAGATCTGTATTAGAACACTAGAGCTGGAAGAACACCAGCTGACTTCAACCATCCAATCTCATCCGAAACATGTCCGAAACTCTCCCGAGCCCCTCAGGCTCCAAACCAAACATGCACACAAGTGTAATAAAATCATACAACTCACTCGCATGATCTAAACTCCAAAATAAGACCTAGAACTACGAATCAGACATCAAAATACATGAAATTTTCAAAGAAACTCAAGAACTTCCAAATTCACAAACGAGCATATGAATCCTATCAAATCAACTCCGTTATACACCAAATTCTGAAGACAAGTTTTGAATAGTAAAATGGACCTATACCAAGTTTCGAAACTAGAATCTGAACCCGGTAGCCATAAAGTCAACTTTTGGTCAAACCTAGGAAATCTTTAAACCTTCAAGTTACTAGTTTTCAACAAATCACGTCAAATCAAGTTAGGGACTTCCAAATTTAATTTCGAGCATATGCCCAAGTGCAAAATTATGATACAGACCCACTGGGATCATCAAAATACTGATCCAGGATTATCTACCCAAAATATTTATTGTAACGACTCGGCGGATCGTTTTGAGTATCATAGCCCCGTCCCCCTATTTATTACCTATTATGTGTTTTTTTGTCATTATGTGACTCTCGGGGTTGGTTGGTTTGGTTCTGGGGATGTTCCGGAATGAATTTCAATACTTAGTCCCAAGGTTAGAGCCTAAGTTGAAAGAGTTGACTGGATGTTGACTTATGTGAAAATGACTCCGGAATGGAGTTTTTATGGTTATGATAGCTCAGTATAATGATTTTTAACTGAGGAGTGTGTCTGGATATTGATTTGGAGGTCAGTAGGTCATTTTGTCTTGAATTAGCAAAAGTTTGAAAAATAAAAGTTGGACAGTTGAGAAGTTTGATCGAGAGTTGATTTTGTGGTTACCAGGCTCAAATTTTGGTTCCTGAAATTGGAATAGGTCCATTGTGTCATTTATGACTTGTGTGCAAAATTTGAGTTCAATTAGAGTTGGTTTGATAGGTTTCGACATCTATTGTAGAAATTGAAAATTCATTAGTTTCAATATGCTTGAATTGGGTATGATTCATGTTTTTGGTGTTATGTGATGTGATTTGAGGCCTCGACTAAGTTCATACCATGTTTTAGGACTTGTTGGAATGTTCGTACGGGGTCCCGGGGGCATCGGGTGTGATTCGGATCCTGTTCGGCTCATTTTTGGACTTGTGTTATTGCTGAAGTCAGTGATTTTTTGGTTTCCTCTTTCGTGATCGTGTGAGGTTGTCCGCGATTGCGTAGGTTAGGGAAATTAGTCACCGTTTGTGACCTAGTGTATGCGTTCACATAGAAGGTTTTTGGCCACTGAGGGTTTTGTTCTTCGCGATCGCTTGGGAATTTCCACAAACGTGATGTGTAATCACTAGGTAGACTATTAAAATATCAAATCAAGGGTTTGAACCTATTTCTCATATCTGAGCTAGAGACCTCAGATTTGGGCGACTCTTGAAGGGATTTTCAAGGAGTTAACTGGAGTATGTGATTCTAACTCGGATTTGGTTAATATACATGAATTCATCATTGTTTTTACCATTTAATTAGTGTTTTGGGTTTGAAAAATTGGGGAAAATTGTCGAAACTTCATAGACTTTAATTTAATAATTTGAAGGTCGAGTTGAGATCGGAATTGAGTAATTTTGGTATGGTTGGTCTCGTTGTTGAATGGGTGTTCGGATTTTGTTAATTTTGTCGGATTTTGAGACGTGTGTTTGAGGTTGACTTTTTAGGTTGACTTTTTCACTTTTGTTAAAGAACCTAGCTTTATCATATGGAATTGATTCCTATAGCTTTTGTTGATTGCATTAAGTTGTTTGTGGCTAGATTCGAGTCGTTCGGAGGCCGATTCGCGAGACAAGGGCATGTTGGAGTAGGATTTGCACGTATGAGGTAAGTAACACTTTTAAACTTGATTATGAGGGTATGAATCCCGGAAATACGTGTTATGTGGTTGGTGTTGAGGTGGTGCTAGGTGACAAGCGTGTGGGCGTACACCGTGGTAATTGTGACTTGGTTGATTCCATGGTACCGTGTAGTTATCAAACCTTGTTGCTATTTATGAAGCTCCTACTTGTTAGAGTAATTGAGCTACAATCCATGTTAGAAATCACGCTTAGACTATATGCTTGTTTTGTTGGGACCCACATAGGTCAATTCTACTGTTGAATAATTTTCTTAAATTGCAATAATATACCCAGTCACATCTATCATTTGAATATCATATCTCAGTCTCTGTTGCCATTTATTGTTACATCATATTATCATTGTTTGGGCTGATTGTCATGAGATTTATGAGCCCGAAAGACTGGAGAGATTGATGACTGAGTGAGGACGAGGGCCTGATTGTGAGTGATATTTATGGGATCGGGCTGCACGCCGCAATATGTTTAATAGATTTATGCCATGATTAGCTTATATCCACCCCTCTGGAGTCTGACATTCCAGTAGTGAGCATAGGTACCTACTGAGTGCGAGTGCCGAGTGCAAGAGCCGAATGATTAGAAGTGCTGAGTGATTGAGAGTGCTGAGTGATTGGGAGTACTCAGTGATTGAGCATGCTGTGAGGTTGAATACTCCGAGAGTATAAGGATATGGCTTTGTCACTGTGTTGCATTACAGTTGATATGCATATATGACATGTAGATATCGATATGTGACACCTCATATTAGTTATACTTGGCATATTTTATCTGGGTTGAGCTCAAACTGTTAAGTACTTAAAAGCATGTCAACCTTCCTGAACTGTCTACAAACTGATTATGAGTTTTCTCTAAGATGTTATTGTCCTTTTTCCTATCATATCTGTATTGTTATAATATGTATCTGGACTGTACCTATTTGAGCTTGTCACTTCTTTCAGCCCAATGTTAGTCCTGTTACTTATTGAGTATATTGGGTTGGTTGTACTCATACTACACTCCGCACTTCATGGGGTACGACTGTTGCAAGATTTGGAGCTTCATCTGTTTGGAGACTATTGAGGTAGCTGCCTTGGCATCCACAGACCTCGAATCTATTTCTTTTCAGTTTATAGCATTGTTCTATCTTTCTAAACAGTTGTTTTAGCAGTTAGACTGTGTTGACAATTTAGTAGCTCATGTACTCAGTGACATCCAAATTTTGGGAATGTTGTATTTGAGTCAGAGTATTTCTTATCGACTATTTATGGGAGTTATTACTGTTAAACCTGTTTCATCTTGTTTTCAATTTTAAAAATGCGTAGTTATTTGTGGTTGTCGGCATGCCTAGTACTCTGATAGGCGCCATCACGACATGTTGAGTTTTGGGTCGTGACAAGTTGGTATCAGAGCTAGGTTACGTAGGTCTTACGAGTCATGAGTAGGCTTAGTAGAGTCTTGCGGATCGGTACGGAGACGTTTGTGCTTATCTTCGAGAGGCTACCAAACCATTAGGAAAACTTTACTTTCTTGTATTCTTGTCATGTGGATTTGTTGATTCTAGAAACTAAACTTCTGCTTTTCTATTCTCTCATAGATAGTGAGGACATGTGCTACCGGATCTGGCGGACGACCACCAGTACCACCAGCTTGGACCGCGAGAGGCGGGAGAGCGGTAGAGGTTGAGGTGCAGCTCGTACAGCAGCTAGAGCAGCACATGTAGATCTACCAGTTGCTCCAACTCAGAAGCAGATCCCAGATATGGTTGAGCCGGTGGGACCAGCTCAGGCCTTCAGGAGTCTTTGGCCTAAATATTGACAGTAAGCACTAGCCTTGCTTAGGCGGTTTCATTTCAGGCCGCACCAGCCACTTCTCAGGTCGGGCAAGATGCTCAGAAGAGCAGGTGATTCAGGGACTTCAGACACCGGGGGAACTACCAGCCCAGTCGGTTGCAGTTGCTCAGGCCCAGGTGGGTTCACCGATGAGTTCCCGCCGAAAGGGAGAGGATTAGGAGGTTCATTGATAGCCTCAACTATGGACTGCATTTTGTCATGACTCGGGAGATAGCATCCGGTGCTAGGTTTGACGAGGTGGTTGATATTGCTAGGCGGCTAGAGTAGGTCCGTCGTCAGGAGCATAAGGAGAGGGAGGTCAAAAGGCCTCGTGGTGCAGGTGGTTTCAGTGGTGTTTCTTTTGGAGGGCAGTTCCACCACAGCAGGGGTCGTCCTTACTCATCCGGTCGTCATGGTGCATCAGCTAGCCATGGTTCATACAGTGCTCGTCTGGGTCAGTCATATCTCAGTGCCCTCCTAGCTCAGAGTTGATCTCATGCTCCATCAATTCAGGGTTCATCTGTACCAAGTCCTTCTAGTAGCTATTCTGGCTCTCGAGGTCTGATTCAGTCTCCACCACCATCGGGGAGTTGCTTCGAGGGCGGGGAGTTTGGACTTTTGTGGAGGCAATGTCCCTATCATTTTGGAGGTCTAGTTCAGTAGAGGGGCCATGTTATGACTTCTGCACCAATTTACTTCACCACCTGCCCAGCCAGCTCGGGATGGGGCTCATGCAGCTAGAGGTCGTCCTAGAGAGGGAGGCTGATCAGGTGGTGGTCAGGCTTGATTCTATGTTTTCCCTGCCAAGCCAGAGGCCGTTGCTTCAGACGCAGTGATTACAGGTATTGTCTCAGTATTCCACAAGGATGCTTCCACATTATTTGACCCTGGTTCCACTTATTCATATTTATCATCATAATTTGCTCGTTATCTGGATATGCCCCGTGAGTCCTCAATTTCTCCTGTTCATGTATCTACGCCGGTGGGTGATTCTATTATTATGGACCGTGTGTATCGGTCGTGTGTGGTGACTATTGGGGGAGTGGAGACTAGAGTTGATCTCTTATTTCTTAGTATGTAGATTTCGATGTGATTCTGGGCATGGATTGGTTGTCCCCATGTCATGCTATTCTGGATTTTCACGCTAAGACCGTGACGTTGGCAATGCTGGCGTTACCTAGGATCGAGTGGAGAGCTTCTCTAAACTATTTCCCCAGCAGGGTGATTTCATATCTAAAGGCCCAATGGATTGTTGGGAAGGGGTATTTGTCATATTTGGCTTTTATGAGGGATGTTGGTAGATGTTCCGCCAAAAATGCATATATTTAACCATTATTGCCTCACATTATAGCCCTTTTAATCATCTTTTGAGTATTAATTACATCACTTTATGCATAATATTAAATTTTAACTGTATAGGAATAAAGCTGTGTGAAGTTAAAGAGATTTGGAGCAAAATTGAATAAAACGACAAAGAAAAAAAAGGAAAATAAATAAGGAGACCGGGGAAGGGGGGGGGGGGGACACATTTTGGTGTTTGTCCCCCCATGTGGAAGACAAAGGAAAATGAAACACAATTCAAAGAAAACCAAGGATTTAAGCGTGAAAAAACTTACTGGATTTAGCGCCAGGGTCAGCTACGCGCTGTCCCAGACGCTCGAAGCGGGGACTTTTCCTATTTCGCCTGGGACTTGGTTATTTCGGCTCTACATGACCCCAACTCGTATAAAAGAGGTTCTAAACCTAATTTGGAGGGGATCTAACATATTTTTGAGGGAGAACTCGCCACTTTGAACGTTTTTGAGAACAATTTTTGACAAAGGGAGAGGACGTTTTTTAGAGGAAAACACAAGCACAGAGCTGCCGTGGAGGCCAGGTTTCATCCTTTCTTCCATCAAACTTAGTATTTTTTATATTTCTTTGTATGATTTGTTGTTTAACTACCATGTCTATGTGGAGCTAAACTTCACGTTCTAGGTTTGTGGTTCTTTCATGACTATTGTTATTCGAATATTGATTTTGATTTGTTGATTTGTCGTAGTAGTTTATTTATTCAATCATGCACTTAATTATTTGATTGCTTTACCACAAATTGAATACTATCTACGAATCTAGAATTGACCTCGAAAGTGAGAATTCTAGCTTACATATAGGATTGAGTAGAGGAAGTTCTTGAACCTGGGCATCGGGGAAAGGATTCGCGGTTAGGATAGACATATACCTAATTGCCTTGCTTGGTTAATTTATAGGAATTATAAATGTGTTCTTGTTAGTTCTAATTCCATAGGCATTAGGTTAGCTTGAATAGACGAGTAAGAACTCGACAGATTCTTATGAGCAATATTAACCCTGTTAACTAATAAACTAGATAAATTAGTTAGTCAATTTAATTAAAGAATACAATAGAATGTTAGATAGCCCACAACCCTAGATCGTTTTCATCACATTGGTAATATAAAACTCTGCTCTTCCTCTGTTTAAAGTTCATTAGTTATTTTTTTCTTATTTTAATTAGATTCGAATCAAATACTTCTATGTTTAATTCTTGTTTAGATAATTAGGATAGTCTAATTTAGTTAATAGTTAGTCACAAGTCCTCGTGGGTTCGACATCCGACTTTTAGTCACTTTATTACTTGACGACCGCTTATACTTGCGTGTGCGTTTGGCATTGATTCTGTTCCGATAGTTCGACAATTTTAGGATGTGTTTCTTGCAGACCTGCCAGCCATGCCACCCGACATTGATATTGATTTTGGTATTGACTTGGTGCCGGGCAACATAGCCCATTACTTTCCTCCGTACCATATGACACCAGTAGAGTTGAAAGAATTGAAAGAGTAGCTTTAGGAGCTTCTAGATAAGGGATCCATCAGGCCTCGTGTGTTTCCTTGGGATGCACCAGTTCTGTTTGTGAAGAAGAAGGATGGTACCATGTAGATGTGCCTTGACTATAGGCAGTTGAACAAAGTAACAATTAAGAACATGTATCCTTTGCCGCGCATTGATGACTTATTTGACCAGCTTCAGGGAGCTAGGGTGTTCTCTAAGATTGATTTGAGGTCTGCTATCACCAGTTGAAGATTCGAGACTCGGACATTCTGAAGACGACATTTAAGACCCGTTATGGTCACTATGAGTTCCTTGTGATGTCTTTTGGGCTGACCAATGCCCCAACAACATTTATGCATCTAATGAATAGTGTGTTCTAGCCATATATTGATTCGTTTGTCATAGTATTTATTGATGATATCCTGGTGTACTCATGTAGCCAGGAGGAGCATGCACAACATCTAAGGAATGTACTATAGAGGTTGAGGAGGAGAAGCTTTATGCCATGTTCTCCAAATGTGAGTTTTGGCTCAGTTCTCTGGCGTTCTTGGGGCACGTGGTGCCTAGTGAGGGGATCAAGGTGGATCCAAAGAATATTGAGGAGGTTCAGAGTTGGCCCAGACTGTCTTCAGCTACTGAGATTCGTAGTTTTCTCAGCTTGGCCGGATATTATCAACGCTTTGTGGAGGGTTTCTCGTCCATTGCTGCGCCTTTGACCAGGTTGACCTAGAAGGGTGCTCCATTCAGGTGGTCGGATGAGTGTGAGGAGAGCTTTTAGAAGCTCAAGATTGCCTTGACCACAACTCCAGTTCTAGTTTTGCCTTCAGCGTTGAGTTCTTATACAGTATATTGTGATACTTCTCGGATTGGTATTGGGTGTGTCTTGATGCAGGAGGGCTGAGTGATTGCTTATGCTTCACGCCAATTGAAGCCTCATGAGAAGAATTACCCCGTTCATGATTTGGAGTTGGCAGCCATCGTTCATGCATTGAAGATTTGGAGTATGGGTAGCCTTGCATTCATTCCTGTTGGTGAGAGATCGCTTGCGTCAGATGTTCAGGACTTGGCCAATCAGTTTGTGAGTTTAGATCGGTCTTCTTTATATGATCACATCAGAGAGAGTCAATATGACGACCCCCATTTGCTTGTCCTTAAGGATACAGTTTAGCACAGTGATGCCAAGGAGGTTCCTATTGGGGATGATGGGGTATTGCAGATGCAGGGTCAGATTTGTGTGCTCAATGTAGATGGGTCCGTGAGTTGATTCTTGAGGAGGCCCACAGTTCGTGGTATTCCATTCATCCGGGTGCCATAAAGATGTACCACTACTTGAGGCAACACTATTGGTAGAGAAGGATGAAGAAAGACATAGTGCAGTTTGTAGCTTGGTGCTTAAATCGTCAGCAGGTGAAGTACGAGCATCAGAGGCCTTGCGATTGGCTTCAGAGGCTTGAGATTCTGGAGTGTAAATAGGAGCGTATCATCATGGACTTCGTAGTTGGGCTATACATTTCATTCCAGTTGGGACTACCTATTCTTCAGAGCGACTGGCTAAGATCTATATCCGCGAGATTGTTCGCCTTCATGGTGTACCAATGTCCATCATTTCAGATCGGGGCACACCGTTCACATTGTAGTTTTGTAGAGCAGTACAGCGAGAGCTTGGCACACGGGTTGAATTGAGTACAACATTCCACCCTCAGACGGATGGACAGTTCAAGCGCACCACTCATATATTGGAGGATAAGCTACGTGCTTGTGTCATGGATTTCGGGGTTTCTTGGGACCGGTTTCTTCCGCTTGCAGAGTTTGCCTACAACAACAACTACCAATCGAGCATTTAGATGGCTCCGTATGAGGCCTTGTATGGGAGACGGTGTCGGTCTCTAGTTGGTTGGTTTGAACCGGGTGAGGCTAGGCTATTGGGTATCGACTTGGTTCAGGATGCTTTGGACAAGGTTAAGTTGATTCAGTATCGTCTTCGCACGGCACAGTCTAGACAGAAGATTTATGCCGATCGGAAGGTTCGTGATGTTGCCTACATGGTGGGGGAGAAGGTATTGCTCAGATTTTTTCCCATGAAGGATGTTATGAGGTTAGTGAAGAAGGGCAAGTTGAGCCCTTGGTATATTGGCCCTTTTGAGGTGCTTGAGAGGATTGGAGAAATGGCTTACAAGCTAGCATTGCCGCCTAGTCTATCGAGTGTTCATCCAGTGTTTCATATTTCCATGCTCCAAAAGTATTTCGGTGATCCATCTCATGTTTTAGACTTCAGCAAGGTTCAGTTAGATGGTGATTTGACTTATGATGTGGAGCTGGTGGCCATTGTGGATCGGCAAGTTCAGAAGTTGAGGTCAACGAATATAGCATCAGTGAAGGTGCAGTGGAGAGGCCAGTTAGTCGAGGAGGCTACTTGGGAGACCCAGCGAGAGATGCAGAGCAGTTATCCACACCTATTTGAGACTCCAGGTATGATTCTAGACCCTTTCGAGGAGGAGCATTTGTTTAAGAGGGGGAGAATGTAACGACTCGGCTGGTCGTTTTGAGTATCATAGCCCCATTTCCAATTTATTTCTTATTCTGTGTTTTTTTGTTGTTATGTGACTTGTCGTGGTGGTTGGTTTAATTTCGCGGATGTTTCGGAATAAATTGGGACACTTAGTCCTAAGGTTGGAAGCTTAAGTTGAAAGAGTTAACCGGATGTTAACTTATGTGCAAATGACTCCGAAATGGAGCTTTGATGGTTCCGATAGATCTGTATAGTGATTTTGGACTTAGAAGTGTGTCCGGATGATTTGGAGGTCCGTAGGTCATTTTGTCTTGAATTAGTGAAAGTTGGAAAAATAGAAGTTGGAGAATTGAGAAGTTTGACCGAGAGATGAATTTGTGGTTACCGAGCTCGGATTTCAGTTTTGGAAGTTAGAATAGGTCCATTTTGTCATTTTTGACTTGTGTGCAAAAATTGAGGTAAATGTGAGTTGGTTTGATAGGTTTCGGCATCGATTGTAGAAGTTGGAAGTTCATTAGTTTTAGTAGGCTTGAATTGGGGTGCGATTCGTGTTTTTGGTGTTATCTGATGTGATTTGATGCCTCGGCTAAGTTCGTATCATGTTTTAGGACTTGATGGTATGTTCGACGGGGTCCCTGGGGCCTCGGGTGTGATTCGGATCATGTTCAGCTCATTTTTGGACTTGTGTTATTGCTGAAGTCAGTGCTTCTGGTTTCGTCTTTTGTGATCGCATGGTTAAGGCTGCGATCGCGAAGCCTTGAGGGATTTTTGTTACACGATCGCATGGGAGGAGATGCGTTCGCAAAGAAGGAAGAGACTGCTTGGGATTTCCATGCGTTGTTCATCGCGATCGCGTGATGGTGTCCGTGATCGCTTAGGTCAGGGAAATTAGCAACCATGTTCGCGACTTGGTGTGTGCGATCGCGTAGAATGTTTTTGGCCACTGAGGGTTTCGTTCTTCGCGATCGCATGGGAATTAAACACTGGGCAGACTATTAAAATATCAAATCGAGGGTTTGAATCCTTTTCTTATATTTTGAGCTAGAGATCTCGGATCTAGGCGATTCTTGAAGGGATTTTCAAGGAGTTAATTGGAGTAAGTGATTCTAACTCGGATTTGGTTATCATTGTTTTTACCATTTAATTTGTGTTTTGGGTTGGAAATATTGGGGAAAATTGTAGAACCTTCATAGACTTTAATTTGAGGATTTGAAGGTCGAGTTGAGATCAGAATTGAATAATTTTTTTATGGTTAGATTCATTGTTGAATGGGTGTACGAATTTAGTTAATTTTGTTGGATTTCAAGACGCGGGCCCAGGGTTGACTTTTTGACTTTTGTCAAAGAACCTTGTTTTATCATATGGAGTTTATTCCTATAGCGTGTGTTGATTGTATTAAGTTTTTTGTGGCTAGATTTGAGTCTTTCGGAGGCCGATTTGCAAGGCAAGGGCATGTTGGAGTAGGGGTTTGCGTGGTTTGAGGTAAGTAACACTTCTAAACTTGATTCTGAGGGTATGAATCCCATATGTGTTATGTGGTTGGTGTTGAGGTGACGCGCATGCTCGGTGACGGGCGTGTGGGCGTGCACCGTGATAATTGTGACTCGGTTGATTCTGTGGTACCCGTAGTTATCAAACCTTGTTGCTATTGATGAAATTCCTACTTGTTAGAGTAATTGAGCTATAATCCTGGTTAGAAATGAAGCATAGAGTATATGCTTGTTCTGTTGGGACCTGCGGAGGTCACTTCTACTGTTGAATTATTTGCTTAAATTGCAATAATGTACTCAGTCACATCTATCATTTGCATACCATATCTCAGTCTTTGTTGCCATTTATTATTACATCATATTATCATTGTTTGGGCTGATTGTCATGAGATTTGTGAGCCTGAGAGACTGGAGAGATTGATGACTGGCTGAGGCCGAGAGCCTGATTTTGAGTGATATTTATGGGATTCGACTGCACGCCGCCGATTCATGCCATGATCTTCCCCTTGGGAGTTTGGCATACCAGCAGTGAGCGTAGGTACCTACTGAGTGCGAGTGCCGAGTGATTGGGAGTACTCAGTGATTGAGTTTGCTGTGAGGTTGTATACTCCGAGAGTATGAGGATATGGCTTTGTCACTATGTTGCATTATAGTTGACATGCATATATGACATGTAGATATCGAGGTGTGACATACCTCATATTAGTTATACTTGGCATATTTTATCCGTGTTGAGCTCAAACTATTAAATACTTGAAAGCATGTCTACCTTCCTGAACTGTCTACAAACTGATTATGAGTTTTCTCTGAGATATTATTGTCCTTTTTCCTGTCATATCTGAAGTGTTATAATCTGGATTTGGACTGTACCTTCTAAGCTCGTCACTACTTTCAGCCCAAGGTTAGTCCTATTATTTAGTGAGTACATTAGGTCGGTTGTACTCATATTACACTCTGGCACTTCGTGTGTAGATCCAGGTACTTCTGGGCACGGCGGTTACTAGATTTGGAGTTTCATCTATTTTAGAGACTATTTAGGTAGCTATGGTGGTGTCCGCAAACCTCGACTCTCCTTCTTTTCAGTTTATAACATTGTTCTATCTTTCTAGATAGTTGTTTTAGCAGTTAGAGTGTGTTGACATTTTAGTAGCTCATGTACTCAGTATCATCCGAATTTTGGGAATGTTGTATTTGAGTCGCAGTATTTGTTATCGACTATTTGTGGGAGTTATTACTGTTAAACCTGTTTTATCTTGTTTTCAATTTTAAAAATGCGTAGTTATTTGTGGTTGTCGGCTTGCCTTGTATTGTGATAGGCGCCATCACAACATGTTGAGTTTTGGGTCCTGATATTGACCAAAGTCAACTCAAGTTATTTTTAAAGCTAAAATTCATGTTTTTTTCAATCCTACACATAAAATCTTTCCGGAAAAAGATATAGACTATGCACGCAAATCGAATAACACTAAATGGTGCTAATCGAGGTCCCGAAACACAAAAATAAGGGCTAGAACTTAAAATGACCTATCCGGTCATCACATTGCGACACCTGCAACTGAACAAAAGGTTAGAAAAGTTGGGATTTCATCTCATTTCGGACATTTTAGAACTCTAGGCTCGGTAGGAGGCGATTTGGAGAGGAGATTTTCATCTACAACGTTGAGTAAGGGATTCTAATCAATTTCTAACTATATTTCATGAATATATCTTAGATTTAACATCATATTTATGTGAATCAAAGAGAAAAAAATTGGAAAATTTTGTCAAGTTTTTGAAAAATGAGAATTTGAGTTTTGAGAGTTGATTTGGCCTTGAACTTTGAAACTATTCACATATGTGAACTCGTGGGATTATGGGTAGTCGTAATGTAACCTTGGACCCGGGTTTTGATCGGGCGAGCCCGGGGTTGACTTTTGTTGACTTTTTGGAAAAGTGTAAAGATCATAGCTTTATCTATTGTAATTGTTTGCCTTGATTTGTTAGATGATATTAAGTCAATTTTGGTTCGATTTGAGCTGTGCAGAGGTAAATTTAGAGGAAAAGCTATTTTCGAGGGTTGAGTTGGCCTAGTTCAGGTAAGTATCTTACCTAAATTTTTGTGGGAGAAATACCCCTTAGGATTTGGGATTTTGATTGTGCTATTCGTGTTATGTGAAAGCCGTGTATGCAAGGTGACGAGTGGGTACATGGGTTATATGTGGTACTTAACCGGTATAGGTTATTTAGACTCTTTCTATGCCTTTAATTGAATTTTCATAGCATGCTATATCCGTCATTGTTAATCAACTCTTACATGTGTTAATCTACCCTTACATACTTTATCGACATTGGTTACACTTGTTCTACCTATTACTTGTTGTTTTGCTCTTATATGCTTAGTTGGAGTTATTGCCTTCCTTATTGCCTTGTTATATCTTTAATTGTTGACTTGTAATCGAAGTTGTTATTTTGTGAAATATCTTATTGTTAAGTTATTGGTGTTGAAGTTGAGAAAGCCGTTATCAAATTAAGGTGAAGTTGGTAATAGTCGAGATATCTTTCTTGTTGAGAAATTCACTTTCATTTTGTTATTGTTGAGATTCTTGTGCATATTGTGATTGAGCCATGGGCTATTTGTTGTGAAAACTTTAATATTGTTGATTCTTTTGGCAAGTTTTTGCATATGGCACTTGCGGTGAGAGTTTTGATTATGTTGTGATATTGATACGCGTGCGGTGGTATAAGGCTATGGGTTGATACGCATGTGGTGAGATAAAGTGGGTTTGATACACGTGGTGCTAGTAGGGAAACTACTTGAAGCCACGCAGTGTGATAAAGTGGGCTAAAACATGGATAGCTATTTCGGAAAAAATGATTTTCAAAACTAAATGTAAGGCTTCCAAGATGATATAAGGAAAGATTGTGATTGAAATTGTGAAACGTGAATACGAGACAGTACTTCGGTTGTGATTCTGGTTGTGCACTTCATAACAAAAAGAGTTATTGGTTTTACCGTTCTTGTTACTTTTATGTTTCTTTGTCATACCAGTTTTGTCCGTATTTGATTATTTGAGGTTCTCATTAATTGCTTCCTTCTTGTTGTCTTTTTGCTTACAATTCTGTCATTAGTTTACGTTATTAGACTGCTTTAATATCATTCATTTCTCTATTTCCATTTCTTCTCGATATTATATTTTTGTTCTATTTATTATGTCCTAGTAGGTGCCTTGACCTGGCCTCGTCACTACTCTACCGAGGTTAGGCTTGATACTTACTCGGTACCGTTGTGGTGTACTCATACTGCGCTTCTGCACATCTTTTTGTGTAGATCCAGGTACATCTGCCTGTGTTGGACATTAGTGATTGACCTATTAGCTGCCTTTCGGAGACTTCAAGGTATATTTGCTCGGCTTCTGCAAGCCTCGGAGTCACCTTCTGTTTTTAGATTTTCTACTATTTATTTCTTGTCGCAAAACAGTATTGTACTATGAGACTAACAGTACTTTCTTGTAGAACTTATGACTCCGTTCCACTAGGTTTTGGGAAAGTGTTAGTTATTTTACCGTGGAGTTTTATTATAATAGTGTAATATTATAATTTGAGGTTTTAGTATTATTTTCGTTATTTCTCTATGCATGTTAGGTTTACCTAGTCTTAGAGACTAGGTGCCATCATGACATCCTACGGTGGGAAATTGGGGTCGTGACAAATAGACACATATTCAATAAGGTTAAAGTATGTAATAGGAACAAGCCTCAATTGATGTCGCTAGATAAAAATAGTGGACAAGTTTAAGAAGCCGTCTATGTATTCTCACATTATGGTACATTGGGATATTATGAGCGAATTAATATTGATATTGTTACGGAACGACGGTTTAAGTCTTGCAATTATTGTGATATTGGTATGTTATGGCACATTTAGTTTTTGTGCGGCACTTGGATATGGATCTGTCCATCTGGAGTCAAGTGATCACCCATGTTACATCGATCCATGTAAGCACATATGATACGTATTGTTGGAGCACATGGTGGATCATTTTGGAGCATATGGGATGTGCTGGATAGTGATTATGATTGAGTCTTGAGCATGCATGATCATCCTCGACTCATATAGAAGTGTTGTTATTGTTGCTACTTGGTGTATATCATTCTTAGATTCAAACATGGAAATTGAGCTGTGCTTTGGTTGTCTTGTTTGAGAAGAATGCTTATCTTGTTATCTCTAGTTTGTACACCTTGATGTTATACTTGTTTTTGTCACTTAAATTTTGTGATTTCATGCTATTAAGAATTGTTCAGGTTGTATAGGTGAGTAACATACTTTTGTCAAAATCTTGCCGCTATTTCTTCTAGATTAGACACCATATTTATCGATTACATATTATTTTTTTACTCATATTATACTTCTCCATATTTTGTGTAAATTCTAGTATTAGTCAAAGCATTGTTTAAGAGGATGCTTTGTAGCTTCACTTAGAGACTTCGTGGTGATCTTTCGTTCTTGATTTGCAACTTATGGGGTCCCCTTCTTACTCAATTTACTGTTGTCTAATTCAAACAATATTGTTATGTTTTGAGACATAGTTGTACTCTAGTAAGTTGCTCATGACTTTCTACTACGGATTTTTGGAGTTGTTATTGGATTTTCTGCTTGTGGTATTATTAAATTGAGACGTATTTGTGCTTTATTTATGTCATGACAACTATTATATTTTGTAATGTTTGATTTTGATTAATTATCATAGTTGGCTTACCCAGCGGGTGGGGTTAGGTGTCATCATGGCCATGGTGGGATTTTGGGTAGTACTAGCAACATGGAACCATGTGATCGTGAAGAGAAACCAGGTGGAACCCTTACGAGCGCGACCACAAGTCATGCGTCCGCGAATTTCATCTCCCAAAGACCATATGCAATTGCAAGACTGGGCTACGCGATCGCAATGCACCACTGTGCACCAGCGAATTTCAGCAGCTGCAACTTGGGTGCTAAGCGCCCCGAACCACCTCCGATCTCCCGAGTCCTAATCCAAACATAGTACAAATCCAAAAATACTATATAGACCTATCCAAAATCTCGAAACTCTAAACAAAGCTCATTTACTCAAATCAAGGACCTAAATCAACCTTATGAACTTTAAAGTACCAATTAGTATGCAGGTGTAATAAAATGCTCTCGAATCACTCATACTCGCAAGTCGCAAATCATCATGCGAACCTACGAACAAGGTGTTAAGACTCAAAAATTGGTTGGATTGTTACACCGCAAGAGACAAGATTCATCTGTTCTCATAGATTTAGGTACGCTTCTGCATCTAGCTTTTAGTCTTGAGGATTTGACATGCTAGATCTAGGGTAAGGAAGATGATTTTCATCTTAAATTTTTTATTTTAACAATATACTAATGTGTAGGCGCACATCACAAATTCGAACCTTATTATAAAAAAAAGTTAGTATTTAACTGAAAAAAGGATAGAGGGACAAACCATTAATTATTTATCGAGGTTCAATTCGTCTCCACTAGCTCTTGAGAGTTCTCAATTTAACAAAAATAGAGAAGAGGAAAGAAAGAGAGTTAGGACCATGTCCTAGAACAAGGCGAGGCTGCAGAGAAAAATAAAAGTGAGAATAATTCCATGGAGTTCATTATTTTGACGTCCACTCCATGACCACTGTTAGGATTTTGATCCTTTGTGTTATTTTTACTACGTCCATAGAAGTAGAAAATGGTGTTATTCCATGACACGAGTCATAAAAGAGGAGACATGATTATAATAAAAGATGCTTAATAATTGAGATTCTTCTTGATGTAGATCCGGAGTGGAAGCAAATTAAAGATCCAAAGGGAATAGAGGAAGCAGGGATGATTGAGGTTCAAATCAAGAGTGACTTCAGCTTAAAAACTAAAGGATAAAAAGTAATTTAATCACTCAGGAGAAAACTAAGGAGGGAGAGGAAATAGAACAAACATGAAATTACTTTCTAAAAGCCTTCACGTGGTCTTCTCTATCAAGAAAATAGCAGGGTGAAAATTGATTATCGGGTACATTTCCTACGTTGGCCTAGCTTACTTAAGCCCAAAAATATAGGGATTATTATGGTCCCAATGGCATAAATCCTAGTTATTGCTTGTGTAGCCCAACATAACCTAATTACCCTGTCGTTTCCACATACCACACTCCATATCTTATCCACCCTATTCGCCAGTCTGTCACTACCTTGACCACTCCATGAAACCACATAGCCGTACCTTCTCCTTCTCTCTTCATTTTCTTTATTTGTTGCCAGACCTTAGGCGTTTTTCTTGGTCGAAATTATTATTGGCAATTGGAGCAATACTTCAGATCTCGAAAAGGATGATATTCTAATTGTCACTATCCAATTTCCACTATAGGTTGTGATGACGCCCAACATCGCTGTTAGGCAAACCAACGGTGAACTATTCATTTAATTATTTATTTTATTACGTTTAAAATCATGAATTTTATTTAATAAAAAAACTAAATATAGAAGGCCATGTGATATAAAGCATATAAAACATAAGTGATAATAATAGGCAAAAACCCTAAACATCAACTAAAATTTTCCAAAATTCGGTATCACAAGTGAACGAACAATCTAGTAGAATATACAAACCACTACAACTACTATCGAAAATGAAATAGACAGAAATATAAAATGCAACCGAAAGGAGACTCCGGGTGCTGCAGGCCAGAGCATGGGGGGAGCAGCTCACCACTAAGTCTCCAGATAATGTGGATGCGCGCCCCAACACACACCATGTGTACTCATGTACCTGCCTTAGTACCTGCACAAAATTTATCCAGAAGTGTAGCATGAGTACGTAAATAAATGTGTACCCAGTAAGTATCTAGTCTAACCTCGAAGAAGTAGTAACGAGGGGTCGACATCGATACTTACTAGTAGTCAATAAATAAAGTACAAGAACTATAAATAGGAATGAAATATAACAGTAACAATAAAATAAGAAACAGTAAGTAATGTGATCGTTTAACATAATATCAGTTTAAAATCCCCAAATATCACATGCCATCTCATCAAATAAGAACCATAAAGTAAATATCAAATCTCAAGTCATGAAGCAGATATCAAGTATATTCTGACTCCTAGCGATATTACGCACGAGTATGCCAAGGTCGTACAGCCCGATCCATAATAATCATGTACATACACTACCGAGGTCGTACGGTTCGATCCATGGATGCATCTCAAATATACTGCCGAGGCATTCGACTTGATCCATAAGATAGGCACATAAAGAAAGCATAATATTCTATCAACAATCAAATATTCTCCCAAAACTCAAAGTATCGAAGCTCGGCCTAACAAAATCCCTAATTCTTGCATCCTATTTTGCACTAGTTAAAATAAGATTCAACTTGTGGTTTCTCTGTTGTTGATGAAAGAGAATCACCACCTAATATTCAAAGATATACTAGGGTACCTATTTAATTACTAAGTCACATTTATTATTGGTCTGGTAACCGGTGAGATTATGGGTAAGGGTTCTTGTTCTTCTAAGGGGAAGGTGTTAGGCACCCCTTAAAATATAACTGAGGTAGCTCCATAGGACTTACAGTAATTTTAAGGGATCGGTTATTTGTACTATACTTAATTACTATTAAAGAGTACAACTTACTATATATCTGAGGGACAGTATAAAAAAGGGATGTGAGACTTAAGAGGAGTGTGAATTTATAAAGGAGTTTAAAGATATGTTGAAAGAGTTTTGAATTATGTATGTAAGTGGCTTATATTTTATAAGGCTTGTAGAAAGAGGTCAAGTCATGAAAACACTTGGTTTCGGGAATGAGTGTTCATGTAACCCTAAAAGGTGTTTGTAAAAGTGAGCCTAAGATATACCTTGGCTTTAAAACTTTGAAGAAAAGCCGTCTTTTGAAAATCCTTTTGGGGCGACAGTACTTCACCTTTATGAAAAATCTGATTTGCCTCGTGATAGTAAAGCTTGTGATTTAGTTCTGATTTCCTTTTGAAAGTGAGGGTGCTATTTTTATTAAGTTCTGCTCTTCAAATCTTTTAAGAAAAGAGAAGGTGAGTGAGAAGATAGTGATGATATGAGCCGATTATAATTAACGAAAAGAGTATTAATTAATTAACTAATCCCTTTAAACCTATGTTATTTAAGGCTTGCCTATGTTTTATATGACATTATAGCATGAAAAAAGAATACGTGATCTAATATATGAGTGTTATATATATAACAACAAAAAGAACGTCTCGTGGATCTCTCCTTGCTTGTTAGAGAACCTTGGAGAAGTGGGAGTAGGGGCATCAAAGCTTGCCCAACCTAGTAAAGGGGCTTGGGGATAGAGGGTTTTCTGGGGGAGAGCAGATCCAAGTCTTTCTGACGAGGCCTACTACTCTCTATAAGGTTACTCCTTTACCCTATTTATCAAAGATATAGCGGAGTGCTTATCTTCTTCTAGCATCTCCCGTAGCAGAGACTTTCTGAGAAGGACTTAAGTAGCTAAGTTCAGAGTCAGAGTCTTCCCCGTTGGCCAGTCAGAAGATGAGGCAGCGCCCTTTTTCCCCGTTGACGAATAGAATATCTAAACTGGGGCTGGGGACTTTCATTTGATCGAAGGGCTTCTTTCGCCTTTCAGGTCAAAGAAACAACGCAGCAGATAAAGGTAATGAAGTAGTAAACTAGATTAAAGGAGCAATAGACAATAACAGAAATTGAGGGAAAGAGACCTGGACTCTGGTAATTGGGCCTCAAGAAGGTAGGCCCAGAAGTAAAGAGATGCGGCTACAACTGATTTTGGACATTCCAGAACAATACAACAAGGCTGGGATTGGGCCTGAGTTCCTTAGGGACTCAGCAGGCACAAATATATGTACATTTCCAAAAGAGAAAGAATGTCATTAGATATAGGCACCATATATTCAACATATTCAACCATGTGCGAAATATATATAAAATAAACGACTGGAACAACATATTAAAACATCGATACTCTAACACTATGAGAAATTATACTGGCGTGGTAGTTATACATGGTAAATAATTTATATTGAAAACCTTTTATTGTCATTAAGCACTGAACCCTTAAAGAACCAAAAGTATCAATGAATTAAGAGCTAAGGAGGGAGTTTTACTCAAGGTCGATGCCCCCTTTGAATCCCCCGACACTTCAAAGTTCCCAAGGGACTCAAGGCCCAGGGCAATACTTGTGCTAGGGAGAGGAGCCCAACCTAGAATAAACTCCACTCCCAAATACCCCTAACCACTAACGACTTATTTTTCCATATGGGTTTAAATGCCAATGAGGCCCTTCCAATGTAAACTAAATGTTATAGTTCCCCTTACCACTAAAGTATACTTTCCTTAACAGAATAACACAAGGGCACACAAACAATCTTACATTCTTTTTCTTAACACCAGATGAACAATCTAGATTTAGGTAAACCTGAAGGTCAGACTTTCGAGCACACATAAAACATGAACAGAAACATTATAACATACTATTAAATGTCTAACACTAGGGAAATACATTCAAAGTGAAGGTAAGAAATACATAATTCATATAGATAACAATACAAATATTCCTGCCCTGGCAGACTAATTGTGAGTTGATTATCTTAAGTACTGCCCTTAGCACATGCATAGACTGACCATACTACTTGGGTTTCTTAGAAAACATCAATAAGGATTCAAACAAACAATCATACCAAACAGCTTCTCAGGAATTATCAGATGTAGTAGAAACATGATCAGTGTTCTTAGTAAGATCATAGGTTGTATATTCAACATGAAGTTCCTAAATATGTTTTGACAGAATCCTTCTCATAATAGCATTAATCTTAAACAAACTGTTATTCTTAGGTAGTATCCAAACAAGGACTTCTCACAAGGTTTAAGGATCAGATTCAGTTCAGACTAAAAATAAGGAGAGGACTGCGTGTAGTTCAATCAAAGCATGGGATCAGGAAGCCAAACAGGGGAACATATAACATTCAGTCAGCTATGCGTAGACACTTCAAGTGAGGTTGTAATCTTATGCAGACAGGAGAACTTTGCATGTTACAAAAACAAGTTTAACCCAGGTGTATAGCATAAATCAGTGTCTAGATATGAAGTAATCACACTCAACTGAAAATTATCACTTTACTATAACAAGAATAACTAGGTCTTACTTTTTTGGAAGGTAACTTAATGATAATTGCATATAAGCTTCACAAAGTCAGTAGTAGTATAAAAGAGATTAATGATAGGAAAGCACTATACCAAATAAGTTTTGACATAAACATGTAACCGAAGGCTTTATCTAAACATGAGACAGTTCTGTCAAACTTGAAGATAGTCATAAGTAGGTTTGTTTGTGAAAGATAGCTTGATCACAATAGAATATAGGCAAAGGGGTTACTGGAGTTCATAAGAATTCATCCTAACAACACTGTTTCACATAGGTATAATCATTAGTTAGATATAAACACAAAATGGTCAAAATAACAACACAGAAGCTGTTCCAAGAATCAGCAGGCACTGATAGAAAGGGAGAGTAAAAACACTTAGACTCTTTATGATTCAGTCAACTAGTAAGAGATTAAACCGTGAACTTTCAAGTCTTGTCCTAACTAGAATTATCAAATAATAATCTCAATCACAAGAATGCAGGAAAGCAATGTATACAGATAAAGATCAATAAAGGTCACAGTAGGACTATTTTTAGAAAAACTCTAAAGTTTAGACACACATGAAAGTCATTCAAACATGTTAAAGGAACTTAATCATGCAGACTACTAGGGTTCAGAAAAAAGGGTTATTACAATCATATAACAAGCATAGTCGATATCAATTTGAAGATATTCAAAAACATGACAAAATATCATAGGCCAATAGCACCTTATCATGAACATGGGGATAACATTTTGTATATCAATGATAACATCACAAACAACTATAATTAATAGAGACAATGAGCATATTCATAGCATTCTAATAAGATGATCAAAAGAGAAAAGTTAGAGGTATACAGATTTTTGCAAGGGCAGCAGACCAAACTAGGATCCTTCGTAATCACCTAAGACCCCAAAGCTTCAAGCTCGAAGCAGCAAAAGTACTCAAAAATGGAAAAAAAAGGAAATCAGTAAAAAACCCTAGGTTTCGAAATCTCAAAATTTCTCTTAGATGATTGTTTCTTTAGTCTAGTTGGTGATTCTAGGTTGTAGTAGATGAGGTTAGGTTGTCTAGATGTTAGGTGGTTCTAGATGAGAACATTAAAGGCCCTATTTATAGTGCCATTTAAGGCCCTTAGGGTTTCACATATTCAAAACAATAGTGGGAAGTGATGAAAGATCGATGATGACAGCAGGATTGAGTGAAATTAGAAAGAAACAGAGGGGAAAATGAATGAAACTTTTACCTGAGTGGAGAGCAATTGACCGTTGAAGAAAAACCCATCGGACAAAACCCAAAAACCTAGAGGTCACTATGTTTGGCCTCTAGGTGCTGAATATTCATGATGAAGCTCTGAAACGTGCACATGCATGCTCCAATTTGGAAGGATGAGTGGAGAAAAAAAAGATGAAATGAAATTTCATCATTTAGGTCTAGGGTTTCAAATTGGGGGTTTTGACTTTGATCAACGAAAATAGAAACTGGACTCACTGGCTTCATCACCTAGGGACAAAGGAGAATCTATAACTCTGATTTGAAAGAACGAAAAGAAAATGGTTTCAACCTTACTGACCGCGTCTAATCTCTCAGATTTGAAGAGCAAAAAGGGAAAATTAGCAGGATTTGGGGATGGAGAAGCAGGGAAGGATGATTTGGTAAAGATCTTGTGACCTTGCACCGATTCGTGCAAGGTTTTCATGACTGATGGGTTAGAAGGGATGATAAAAAAGAGAGAGGAAAAAGAAATGAGGGGGACTTTGTCAAAGAGAAATGATTAGGGTTTTGGGGTAATGGGTGGTCCATTTCTAGGTTAAATGTTGAGAGATAGAACCTCGACCGGGATATTTTGGTGATTATGGATTTTTAGGGAGGAATTTCGGTGGCCGTTGGATTAAGAGATTTTGGACGGTGGGGATGAGATCTCTAAGGGAAGGTATTTAAAATCTAGATAAAATTGGAGAATAAACCTGAGCCGTTGATCTGAGGGACAGACGATTCAGATTCATTGTGTTTCTTGTGCGAGTGTTAAAGAGAGGTAATGTGACGCGAGCTGATTGGTGCAAAGAGAGTGTCCTGGATCACCACGTTGGAATGGAGATGAGGTGTTTGGACGGGATATTTCCGTTTGGCCTTGATAGTTGGGCCAAAAATAATTTAAGGAATGGCCACTTTACCTTTAATTTGAGAATTGCAATTGTAGCCTTTGTCATTTAATCCCTTTTTGAAATTAATTTAAATAGACTTAACAATTTTTAATAAAATATGATAATAATAATAATAATTGTATATACTACTAATTATCTTAATTAATTATTTATAGAAATACTTTATCTTCTAAATTTTAACACTAATTTTGAATTTCACATAACAGTCTAATTAACTAGAAATTAAAGAGTAACTCAATAAATTAATTATAGAACTAATATAATTTATATATAAGAATTATTTTGATAATCTTAAAATAGTAAATATATTTTTAGTTACATAATATTAATACTATGTGATTAGTCTTAAAACTAATACTTAATTAATTTGTAAAAATATGTATTTGTTACTAGAAAACACTTTAAAAATATTTATTGTAAATTATTAAGTATAAAATTAATTTAAAAATGGAGGGTCAAAATTGGTTGTCAATAGTTTCCCCCCTTTTACCGGAGACGAAGAAAGAGTTTTCGGGCAAAAAAATTGAACCAAAGCCAATTTTGTCTCGACTTTAGGCATGTATGCAGGAGTGGCATGACGATTATGAGTTGCAGGATTGAGTTAAGGAAGATCCTGGGAAGATTTTTGGGAAGAATCTTGGAGATATTGGGGCCAAATTCTGGCTTTGAATTGCTTACATACCTCGGGCTTAATGAGGATCATGCCTCATGTAGTTATAGAGTGATGATTTTGAGGAAGCGGCACTCGTAGGAATTGCCCCAGTATCATATTATGACGATACGGCGAGACGGAGGATTGGACACTCATGGTAGCTTGAATTTTGCAGCTTGATTTGAATGATTTGAGAATTTGAGTCTCATTGGTCGTCTTGAGCTTGGATCCTTGGCCCGATAATGGGTTCGCTGTCCCCATAGGGTTGTGGTTCGGTCAGCTGCTAGGAAAAGTTCCACGCTGTGGTGTTTGTTCCTGCAAAACAAATGAAATAAATGCATACCTACATATTGTAATGCAGAATATATTAAGATGCAATGTGCACGATACAGGAATGATGACGCCTGGCTGCCGGCGAGCCATTATTTGGGATCGGGATGATGGGATACTTGATCTTAACTCGATTTGTTAGCTGGACTATGTACCGTTCCCGGGCTGTCTGAGCATTTAAAATTTGTTTCCGCTTGTTGGGAGAGCTTGATTGGTAGAGTGTGCCTCCGCTTGTTGGGAGAGCTTTGCACTGAGAAGTGTCTTCGCTTGTTGGGAGAGCTTGATTTGTAGAGTGCGTATCCTCTTATTAGGAGAGCTTTGCACTGAAATGTAAAGTAATTTTCGCTTGGGAGTGATTGACTAAACTGTAATCATGCCTGAAGCTGCATGAGCAAAATGTAAAAAATTCAAAGTAATAGTAAATAAAATAAAAGCATGCCCAAGAGATACTCTTGACTGTGAAGCTAAGTTGTGGCCATCGATTTGCAGAACATCGGTGACGAGGTTTGCGACTGTCTATTTTGGCATCCGTTGCGACGGAGCGGCGATACGAGTTGCTTTGTTGGTAGAGTTTGTTGTTTACAATATACAAAGCTCCGATTGGTGAAGCTGGCGTTTGATTTGTACAGGGTGCTCCCATTGATTGAGCTGACGGTTTGCTATATACAAGACTTCAATTGATGAAGCTGATGGCTCGTTTGTATAGGGTTCTCCGATTAGTGAGCAGGAGGTTTGCTATGTACAGGACTTCAATGATGAAGCCGACGACTCGTTTGTACAGGGTGCTTCGATTAGTTGAGCAAGCGATTTGCTATATACAGGTTTTCCCGTACCAGCTATTTGATTCCGAGGTACCTGCAAAGGATTCAAAGGTTAGCCTTACCTGTACCAGATAAATTGAAGTAAAGAAGGAAAGAGATAATCTTAGGCAGGTGGCAGGTCCGTCATTTGCCCCAGTGTGGTATTAGTGCTTCCTTGCTCCTTGTTGACCCTGCACTCAAAGAAAAATTCTTAGTGGGGGG
>MCJB01035626.1:250197-274060 GCA_002018475.1 Nicotiana obtusifolia | reverse complement strand
TTTTTGGGGGGGGGGGGGGGAGTTGGTTTGTGTCGACCACAGTGTTGGTTTGCCCCGTCTTTTGACATGATTGCGCAGTGAAGTTTGGCAAATGGAACAAATTACTGTATATATATATATAAAATTTCTAGAAACCATTTTGAAAATACTTTGTTTTTAAGGCAAATGCCATCGTTCTAGATTATGACATGTTACGAAAGGTTCTCCACATGTGAGCATATCCTTTGGAGAACTTTGTCCTGCTGATGTCGACCACCTATGATGCTTCTGACAATGGGGCTACTTGCTGTCGCGATTACATCCCACTTCAAACTAATGCAGTACAAGACTTTCCTAAGGTTATGACCAAACCCTTTCGGGTTGCCTACATATCCAAAACAGAGTCAGGTCTGAATGTAGTTCGTGGATTATGATAAATTATGATGAAGATGACCGAGCCTGACTCAGGCAACCTACGTATCCAAATGGAATCAGGTCAAAGTGTAGTTCGATTACAACAGATGTAAGATGATGAGATTAAAAATGAAAATGGCCGAGTCTGACTCAGACATCCAACGTATCCAAGTGGAATCAGGCTAGAATGTAGTTCAATTACAAAAGATGACTGAATCCGATGAGGATTGTCTATGTATTCCTTTTTGAGGAAATCAAGTCACGTAGTTCCTGAACAACGTACAAAAGTGATATTTGGTTTTTCTATTACAAGAGAAAGTGGGGGAGAGAAATCGAACCCTACGTGGGTTGCCTATGTGTCCCTGCATGGGAAATCAGGTTGAACGTAGTTCTGTTATAGCAAAAACATAGAATCTCTTGATTGTGCTTGAGTTGCTAGGATTTGTATTGACTCTTCCATCCATTTCTTCCAAGATTAGAGCTCCACCTGATAGTGCTCGGTGAACCACGTAAGGACTTTGCTAGTTTGGTGCGAACTTTCCTTTGGCTTCTTCTTGATGGGGAAAGATTTTCTTCAATACCAACTATCCCAATGCGAACTAGCGAGGCTTCACTCTCTCGTTAAATGCACTGGCAATCCTGTTCTAATATAGCTGACCATGACATACTACATCCATTCTTTTCTCGTCAATGAGCATGAGTTGCTCTTACCTGACTCGTATCCGCTCTGCATTGTCCAATTTTGCCTCTTGAATGACCCTTAAAGATGGTATTTCAACCTCTGCGGGTATCATGGCTTCAGTGCGGTATACCAACATGTACTACGTCGCCCTAGTGGATGTTCTCATGGTGGTCCGATCACCCAGTAAAGCGAAAGGTAGTTTCTTGTGCCATTGTATGTGATTGTACACTATCTTTTGTAGAATTCTCTTGATATTCTTGTTGGCTGCCTCGACCGTCCCATTCATTTGTAGTTTGTAGGTCGTGGAAATATGGTGGACAATTCTGAACTTCTCGCAACTTCTTCTCATGAGGTCGCTGTTGAGGTTAGCGGCGTTGTTAGTGATGATAGACTCTGTTATCCAAAATGTGCAAACGATGTTGTTTTGGATGAAATCTGCCACTACCTTCTTCGTGACGACCTTGTAAGTAGATTCTTCAACCCATAAAGTGAAATTATCGATAGCTACAAAGATGAAACGATGCTTATTTGATGCTGCAGGCTCTATGGGTCCAATCACGTCCATGCCCCAAGCGTCGAACAGCTAGGGTGAACCCATTATGTTTAACTCATTTAGCGGAACTCGGATGAAATCCCCGTGAATTTGGCACTGGTGACACTTCTATACATAGCGGCTACTATTGCTTTTCATAGTCATCCAAAAGTATCCAGCTCTCAAGATCTTCTTGGCTAATGTGAACGTGGGGTCCGCACGTTCATGCATGTATCTCCTCCAATGATCTGGTTGCCTCGGCAGCGTCTACACATCTCAGCAAACCTAAGTCTGGTGTCCTCCTATATAGGATTTCCATGTTGAGGAAAAAGTGGTTCGCCAGCCTCCTGAGTGCTCGTTTATGACCATTAGTAGCATTATCTGGGTATTCTCTGGTTGAAAGGAATTTCTTGATGTCGTGATACCATGGTTTACCATCTGGTTCTTCATCTATATGGAAGTAATAGGCATGTTGATCCCTGATCTCTACCTCAATATGGTCGATATAGTTCTTGTCTGGATGCTGAATCATAGATGATAAGGTTGTAAGGGCGTTGGCGAACTCGTTCTGAATCCTAGGGACATGCTTGAACTCAATCTTTGTGAACTTTTTGCATAGCTCCTTTACGTAGTGCAAGTATGGAAGTTTGTGAACTTTTTGCATAGCTCCTTTACGTAGTGCAGGTACGGAAGTATCTTGACATTCTCTGTGGACCATTCCCCTTGGACTTGGTGTATTAGTAGATCAGAGTCTCCTATGACCGAAAGTCCTTTGACGTTCATGTCGACTGCCATTTTGATCCCCAAGGATGCACGCTTTGTATTCAGCCATATTATTGGTCCAAGGGAACCTTATCTTTGCCGATGCTGGATAGTGTGGTCCCAGATTCTGAAATCAGGACTGCCCTAATTCTGACTCCTTTGAAGTTTGCTGCTCCATCAAAAAACATTCTCCACCCAGGGTATGATTCTGCAATATCTTCTGTAGCAAATAACACTTCTTCATCAGGGAAATACGTGGTAAGCGATTTGTAATTCCCATCCACCGGATTCTCTGCGAGGTAGTCGGCTAAAGCTTGTCCTTTGATAGCCTTTTGAGCTATGTACACAATGTCAAATTTGCTGAGGAGAATTTGCCATTTAGCTAGCTTTCCGGTAGGCATTGGCTTTTGGAAGATGTACTTGAGCGGTTTGAGCGGAGATATCAGGTGTGTAGTGTATGCTGACATGTAATACCTTAGTTTTTGGGGATCCAAATCAGAGCACAACAAGTGCGTTCTATCAAAGTGTACTTGGCCTCGCATGGTGTGAACTTCTTACTTAAGTAGTAGATGGCTTGCTCCTTTCTCCCAGTTTTGTCATGTTGTCTCAACACACAGCTGAAGGCGTTCTCCAAGACTGATAAATAGAGTAACAATGGCTTCCCTGGTTCGGGGGGAACCAGTATAAGCGAATTTTACAGATACTACTTGATTCTATCGAAGGTTTTCTAGCACTCTTCTGTCCATTTTGTGGCAGCATACTTCTTCAGCAACTTGAAAATGGGTTCGCAGATTATCGTGGACTGGGCTATGAAGCGACTGATGTAATTCAATCTACCCAGGAAACTCATGACATCTTTCTTGCTCTTTGGTGGTGGTAATTCCTGAATGGCCTTGATTTTTTAAGGGTCCAACTTTATCCCCTTCCTACTTACAATGAAGCCCAATAGCTTTCCAGCGGGGACTCTGAACGTGCACTTTGCTGGGTTCAACTTCAATCTGTACCTTTGCAGGCGTCAAAAAAATTTCCTTAAATCGTCCAAGTGCTCCAAACTCTTTCGAGACTTTATGATGACGTCATCCGCATACACTTCAATCTTTTATGAATCATATTGTGAAAGAGGGTCATCATGGACCTCATGTAGGTGGCGCTAGCGTTCTTGAGACCGAACGACTTGACTCTATAACAATAAACTCCCCAAGGTGTGGTGAAGGCCGTCTTCTCTGCATCTTCCTCGTGCATCAAGATTTGGTGGCACCCAGCAAAACAATCCACAAATGACTGCAGTTCATGCTTCGCGGAATTGTCGATGAGGATGTGGATATTTGGCAGAGGGAAATCGTCCTTTGGACTAGGACGATGTTTTCCAACCAGCTCGGAGAGTTGGTTACCCTTACCACATTCGCTTCTATTTGCTTGACCACTTCTTCCTTTATCCTTAGACTTAAATCAGGTTTGAATTTTCCAGGTTTCTGCTTGACCGGCGGTCTGGTAGAATCGGTGGGTAATCGATGCGAGACAATGTCAGTACTTAATCCCGGCATGTCATCACATGACCACGCGAACAAGTCGATGTACTATTGGAGGAGCTCTACCAGTTTTCCCTTCTGCTCGGCTTCTAGGTGAATGCTGATTCTGGTTTCTTTTACATCTTCTTCACTTCCAAGATTGACCACTTTCGTTTCTTCGAGATTGGGCTTTTTCTGACTCTCCATTTGCTTGATCTCTTGCGGGAGATTTCCAGGCATCATGCTCTCGTCATGCTTCTCGTAATCTGGGTTGTTGCGCTCAATGGTTTTATTACATGTCATATCGCGTAACGCGAGTTTTTAGCGGTTTGATTACTGAAAAAGAAAATCTAAGTACAAATAATTCGGTAGATAAAGTTTCAATTTTGAGAAAATGATTCTTTTTATTTCATCAAAAGAGTAACGTCTTAAGCGTTCAAAAGAGGCAAATTACAAAAAGGTACAGACACGGGGCATGCCTCAATTGACTGTGTGCTTTTCAAAAGAAAATTTTTACAGTTCCATACTACCATGACTCCCGGCAAATCAAAGATGGACCGGTGGTCCAATTCTACAGCTCTTCCCCTGGTTCAGCATCCTTGATAGTCGGTGTCTTGATGTTAGTCCCTTCACAGCATTCTTCAACCATATTCACGAACAACTTTCCTATCCCGTCGATGATATCATCTTCGGGTACTGAACTCTGTCCCGGACTTGCAACATGCTCTGGCACAAAAACCTTTTTTCCGGAGCTAATGGTACGAGCTTTCCCATCTGGAGGCTGATATCCTCTGCCGGCCTTTCCTTTCTACCCAGCTCTATGATTCCGTCCTACCTATCCCCCACCCCTGTCCTGGCCTGTATCCATATTTCATCATCTCCTTCATAGCCATCTTGGATCTATACGGCAACTGCATTCCCAAGTTTTATTCAGTCTTTTCCATTTCGTAGTTTGCATGATTTTCACTGCATGGAAAGCAACTTCGTGTAGCACTTCAATGAATGGAACAACATACTCCAAATAAGTGGAGTGACTCCACTCGCCATGAACCATGATCTCCTGACATCCCCACTCAAATTTCATGCATGGGTAAAAAGTGGATGGGACGGTCCCTGCCATATGTATCCAGGGCCTTCCCAGCAGTAAGTTGTAGGAAGAGGAGATGTCCATTACTTGAAATAATATTGGAAATTCAACCGGCCCGATGTGCAAGGCCAAATAAATTTCTCCAATTACATCCTTTTGTGGACCATCAACGGCTCTCACTCTCACGTGACTTTCCTTGACTTCCCTCGAATGAATTCCTTAATCTCGCAGGGTGGAGAGTAGACAAATGTTGACTCCTGACCCTCCATCGACCAACACTTAAGACAGCACTTTGTCCCACATTTGACAGTGATGTGAAGAGCCTTGTTGTGATTTGTGCCTTTGACAGGAAATTCGTCTCTTCTGAAAGTGACCATGTTTGCTACGGCAATTTTCCCACTTATCGCGACCAATGCCTCACTAGTGGTGTTACTTGGTACACTTACCCCACTTAGTACTTTCAACAGGGCATCCTTATGACTTTCGGAACTTATTAACATATCCATGATTGATATATGTGCTGGAGTTTTCTTCAGCTGCTCCTCCACAGAATACTCTTTGCTCGACATTATCTTCCAAAACTCGGCAGCTTCTGGGTCTGTTATGTTCCTCCTTTGAATTTTCTCTTCCCGAGTCCCCTCGATTGACATATTTAGGAGCGTAGCATCTTCCTGACCTAGTCATACCATGGGCTGCGGCAGAGTCTGCCATTTTGACCTTTCCCTTTTGTTGGTATGTCCAACAGATGACTTTGTATTCCTGACCTTCCTCATCTCTTGTAGCAATGGACCAGCTCTGGGATTTTTTGTCCCATCATTCCCATTATCTTTTCGAAGTATATTCCCTCATGGGCTCTGATGAAATATTTGGTTAATTCACTATCGTCCAGTGGAGGTTGTGCCCTAGCAGCCTCTGACCTCCACCGACGTACATATTCTTGGAACGACTTCTGATGGTTTTTTCTGTAGGTCACTAGTGCGAATCGATCAGGAGTGATTTATGTGTTGAATCAAAAATGATTCATGAAGTCCTCCGCCATATCTTGTCGAGTTCTCCAATTTCGCGGGTCCTGTCGAGAATAACAGGTGAGTGCTTCTCCCATCAAACTTCGTATAAATAACTTCATCCTTAACTTCTCATTCCTCCCCACTCTGATTAACTTGTCACAATATGCCCTCAAATGTGCATGAGGATCACCCGTCCCATCGAAGATATCAAACTTTGAGGGGTTATACCCTGCTCGCATATCCACATCCGGATGAATACATAGATCCTTATAGTCTAAACTTTCACTTCCCCGGGCAACTTGGAGGCTCTCATTTGCCTTCTCAAAATTTGCAATTGCTCAGATACTGACTCTTCTTTTCCTTACGCCTGGATTCCCTCTCCATCTCGATGTATTGGTCAATCTCATAAGGCACCCTGAACGTGACAAGTGCTGTAAACATAGGTTCAGAAATGGCATATACAGGGGGAACGTGCCGCTCATGGGTGGCGGCATGTGCCACGGGTACGTGCTGGTTGGTAGTAAAGTGACCCCGTCATGAGGAGGGGTAGTTGCATTGGTAGCAATAGGCGGAGTTTTGTGGTGTTTGAATATACTGTGGTACTTAGGGAGTGTGAATAGGGGGATTTGGTGAGTTAGCTGGGGTCACCGGATGTATGACTTGAGTGGTAGGAATTGAAGTTGGGGTGTTGTTGTTTTGAAGTGATGTGGAAGGGAAATGGTCAGGGAGTGAATCTAAAGAAGGGAATCGAGGTAGTTGAGAAAGTGTTGTCACGTCCTGGTGCACTAGTTCCTTCATATGTTGTACCTCCTCCCTTAAAGACTCCATTTGTTGGGCCATCCTAGCCACGTGTTTATCATTCCTAGTGTCGTCCTTTCCCCCCGATCGTCCGGGGCTATTGGCTATGACCAGAGCATGTTCAGTTGGATTTTTTGCAGCTGATATCTTTTCTTTTGACCTTAGATTGTATGGTGATTCCGCCAGTTTTGGTCGACATAAACCAACTTTCTTTTTGGGGGTAATAATAAAGCAAAATAAGAAGAAGGAAAATAAAAGGGAACAAGAGTCAGTTTCTTTATTTATACAAGCAAGAAATCACACAGGGCATATAATTCATGCATTAAGGCTAACACATTTCCTAGAATTCGCAGGGACATCTCATTGCCGGAGGTACGCCTAATTCGCAAATATTTGACAGACATTTAGACTTGACACATTTAGATTTGAATCAATTTGTTTTTATTGATAATTTGGACTGATACAAGTGGGAACAAATATTACATCACTGTTTCATAGAACTGCATGGGCTTGGACAACTCGCCCTTTTGGAAAGTAAAAGAGAGAACTTGGGATAAAGGTACAAATTGGGAAAGAAAGGGAAATCAACCAACTCTAATAACCATCCTCTGAGTCGTTTCCGATATCCTCCTCTTCTTTTGGCTCCTCTTCCGGATCCTCCTGCGAGTCTTCCTCAAACTCCTCCTTGTCATCGTTGAACTCTGACTCCTCCTCCGGGTCTTCTTCTGGCTCTATGCTAGACTCTATTTAGATGCACTCCACTACCCGATCACCATCTTCAGTAGGTGGCAACATGTGGTCAATGGATCTTGGGACTACTTGACGGTGCATTGAAGTAGTCACAAGGTAATGTGGTAGGATCTCATGGTAAATTTTCAAAGCAGCCACCGCGTCCTCTAACTAGGATATACCCTCTTTTCTTGGCCGGGCCAGTTCTTCTTCCTTGTTGATCCAGACGTAATACTCAGGAGTACACCACGAGTTTTGACCCATGAGCATTGTGACCAGGTCGTTCCACTCTTCTTGGAGCCTTCTTATCCTGGGAATTGGAATCTGTCTGTTGTACTCATCCTCGTATAGCACTATCCTTGTCCACAAAAGCACATCTTGGATCATCTCGAACTGTCTGAGGACCCGCAGGCATGAGCATGATTGAATGCCTTCTAGTCTGATCAGCTCGATGAAATATTTCTGAGGAGTCCTCAAGATTGCCCTTCCATCTGACCCGGATAGCTTCTAGTTGATCTATTCCTCGCTCAGGTTGGTCAGTGTTTCCCTCCGCTCTTCTTGCCCATGTGGGGAGACCCAAAGTCTCATCTTTCGTTGTGGCTGCGGATCGTATTGTTGATGCCCACGAAGTAGTTGATGGTGGCCTTTCGCTGAAAGAAATGTTCTGTAGCCCAGATCTGAAGAAGCATGTTACAACCTTTAAAGAAATCATACCCTCGTGCACATGCAGACAAAGCCCTCAGCATCTCAGCTAACACTATCAGCAGCAAAGTAGCTTGAAGATTTCCATGAAAGGTCGCCAGAATCATAGGTAATAGGTTGATGTTGATCCGACCCCTTCGCTGCGGGAAGACCAATAGCCCCAATAGTGCCATTGAGAAAGTGATAGGCCTAAGACTCTCCCACACGTCTTAGTCACATTGAAACTCTCCTGAATACCATTCGTAGCTTTCACGGTACCCAAATATGTCGAACAGCTGGTCGAAGCTCACCCATTCATCCTCGATACTTCTGAGACTCCTACTGTTGGCCAGGTCTAAGGCATCCAAGAACTGGTAACCTGGCATAGTAACTGGCAATATCGGCTTCCTTCCATTGAACGGTAGCTCCGTGAAATTATGACTTCTTCCAATGTGGTACTAACTCACAATCGGCAAATTTGAACACCACCTTAGCTAGATCCAAAATTGTATCGACAGGCGAGTGAGCACCTTATCTGCTCGGATATTCAGCAATGTGGTTAATGCCCCCATATGTGTCCGAACCTCATCTCCGTGTTCCCGACGAATATTCTTCCATCACTATTTCAATTTGTGTGGCGCTCCCATTACCTTTCTAATCTTAGGGATGTTTCGGTTGATTTCCATTTTCTAAGGTGGGTAAAAGAAAGATGTTTGGGTAAGTGTTTGCTTCGGATCTTTAATTGTCTTGTCAGGTTTGTTTGTCTTTCCGCAGAAGTCAGGTCGTTAGGTGCATGACCCGTTGACATTAAGCAGGCTTTCCAGATTGCGTGTCGGTGCCAAGGACCGACTCACCTAAGGTTTATGCAGTATGACCTATTTTACTAGAGTAGAGTGTTTCCTACTTTTGAATTGTACTGAAGGCTGTGAAAAGTTATGTCAGTTGACCATACAAAGCCATTGTCACGACCCCAATTTCCCCCTAGAATGTCGTGATGGCACCTAGTCTTCAGGACTAGGTAAGCCTAGCACTTACTGAATTAATGGCAAACTCAACAAAAAACTATTAAACATGAACAAAAAAATTTCATATAAAGCTTACAATTCTAAAATCGGAAGTACAATTCATATGCTCTATTGAGTTTACTAGAAGATCTCTATGTACAATTGTTCCAGAATAGAAATAAACAGTACAAAGTAAAATTTCAGAAGGTGACTCCGAGAGCTGCAAATGCAACAGCAGGCATACCTTGAGTCTCCACAACAATGCCCGGTCAGCTAGCTAATGATCAACCAACTCCACAGTACCTGGATCTGTACAAAAGTATGCATAAAGCATAGCATGAGTACACCATAGCGGTACCCAGTAAGTATCAAGACTAACCTCGGCGAAGTAGTGATGAGGGACAGTCAAAACACCTACTAGATCAAATAACATGTACAAATATGAATGTGAAACTAAAATGGAACAATATTAGAATAAAACTAAGCATGATAACAATACCGAAAAATGCTTGTAATAGGAAACTAAGAGCAACAATTAGCAGCAGCGAAACAAACGGGTAATAGCGCTGTGGAGTAAGCTAAATACAGTTAAAGTCCGGTGAAACCAAGTAGAGGGAACAAATAATTCAATAGGAGCAACCGTTTCCACACAAGATTTGTCAAAGATTTCCCCGAGGCACTTCACCTCATAGTCACATTTCACGGGTCCCAATTCTGTACCCTAATCATTTGGCATCTTGTGCCCACTTTACAATTCATAACCGCACGGACGACTCACGTGCCAAGAGAGTGAAAATATCAAATATCCACACGGACAACTCACGTGCCAACAATGATAATGATTCATGACCACACGGACAACTCACGTGCCAATAGAACAACTCTCACACAGAAGGCAAGTAAACGGGAGTACAAGTAAATGGTCAATAACATCAGGATTCATCTTCTTAAACCGATATGGGTGATTAATTACGTGTATGCTTGTGAAAAGGTTCTATCCCAATTCAAGTCAACAAGTAAGAGTAGAGACAATGAATGGCACATAAGAAACGACCACCATAAAATGTACAAGGTATAACTCACACAAAGTACGCACACCACTACAAAAATATAAAAAATAACAATGCCCCTAGGCCATCACAAGTCATCACAAATTATTCCCCGACATAGCCCACCTTGTCTCGCCACGTGCGCAAAAATAAAGTAATGCCCGCCTTGTCTCGCCACATGCGCATAATAATATTTTAACCTTGTCTCGCCACATGCGCAAATCCACATATATAGCCCGCCTTTTGACGCCGCATGTGCAAATATCAATAATAACAACATCACGGACAACTCATGTGCGAACAACCCGACAAAATCCTCTCAACAATACCGTGTGTGCCAAAACATAACAACACAATAAAATGGCTTTCACAACGTGTCTCCAAATGCCTCAAAATTTCCTCAAAACAGTTTCAATACCACACTCACACATAGCCCTCAGCTAAAAAACACTGAGTACAATAGCAACAACAACGATAACACTAGAGTACGGCAAGTAAACCAACATAAGAACTTCAGAACACAAGGAAATGGAAGAACGAGCTCACAAAGAAAGACACAACAGGGAATAATGATCTCAACAAGAATAACTCAACAAGGGAGAGATAATGTGTAACACTGATTCCACAAAAGTGCAATTCGTCGATAAGAGAGATAGCATGAATCGATGACCCTAAATAAGAATAATTCAAATATACACGGGATAACAAAAAATCAATTAAGGCTAAGCAATTACGGAAGAAATAATAATAACTTCAATTAAGGTTTAGCGATTACGAAGAAATAATAAAAACTTCAATTAAGGTTAAGCAATTATGAAAGAAATAATAATAACTTCAATTAAGGTTGAGCAACTACGGAAAATACAACAAGGCAATAAAGATGCAACAACTTCAATTAAGGCACATAAGGGTTTAATTGGCAACAAAGGTAGAACATGAATCAATTAACCAAATAAGACACTTAAGTGTGAATTTAGTAAATGGAGGATTTAATATGCTAAAACAACTTCACATCTAATGATCATAAGTACCTAAGAGCCCTAATTGGTCAAATTTTCACAAATAAGCCCGAGTACGTACTCATCACCTCGTGTACACGGCTTTCACATGATACAATTAGCACAAATGACTCAAATCCTAAGGTGTAGTTTCCGCCACACAAAGTTAGACAAGATACTTACCTAAAAAAAGCTAGACCGTTACTCTAAAATGACCTTCTCGAGTGGAACAACCTCCGGACGACTCAAATCTAGCCAAAATACTTCAAATCATAAATAAAACTCATAGGAAACAATTCTGGATAACAAAGCTTGTTCTTTAACAAAAACTAAAAAGTCAACCAAAAAGTCAACCCGGGCCCGCACCTTGGAACCCGACAAAATTCACAAATCCGAACACCCATTCCGATATGAGTCTAACCATACCAAAATTACTAAATTCTGACTCCGATTCGGCCTTCAAAACCTCATTTTACATTTTTTAAAGATTTTATAAAATTCCCATTTCTTCCATTCAACTCACTAATTTAATGATAAAAAAGAAAGATAAAATCATGAAATAAAATCAAATCCGAATAAAGATCACTTACCCCAAACAACCACGTGAAGAACCCCTCAAAAATCGCTCAAATCCGAGGTCTACAACTTAAAATATGTTTAAAATGGTGAAACCCCCCTTTTTTAGAAACCTCTCCTGGCAAGTTGCATTTGCAACCTGAGATTTATAAATCGCATTTGACACCTGAGACATATAAATCACATTTCACACCTGAGACTTACAAATAAAATTTGACACATGAGATTTGCCTCTCCTCCCTCAAACACTAGAAAAATAGAAGTCTTTTCCGACACGGAAATGGACATAACTCTCTCATACGATCTCGGAATTCGACGATTCTTGTTGCTATGGTTATGTAATTACGATACTGGTCTGATGGTTCAATCAAATCACAAAGAAAAGGTCACTTGCAAAACGTGATACCCTTTTATGCCAAAAGAAACGACTTCGAAATATCAAATAAGAGCGCGGTACAATCCAAACCCATTCGAACTCACCCGAGCCCCATGGGACCCCAACCAAGTATACTAGCAAGTCCCAAAACATGATACGAACTTGCTCGAAGCCTCAAATTGCCTCTAACAATGCTAGAATCACGAATCACGCATCGATTCAAGTCTAAGAAACTTATGAACTTTCGAATTCCAAAACTAATGCCGATTCATACCAAACAAACTCCGATTGACTTTAAATTTTGCACAAAAGTCATAAATGACAGTACGGATCTATTCCAACTTCCGGAACCGGGATCCGACCCCGATATCAATAAAACCAACTCCAGGTCAAACTTTCCAAAATCTTCCATTTTTTCTAACTTTTGCCAATTCATGCCGAAACGACCTACAGACCTCAAATCAACATCCGAGCATGCTCCTAAAGCCAAAATCACCACCCGGAGCTATTGGAACTATCAAAACACCATTTCAGAGTCGTTTACACAAAAGTCAAACTCCGATCAACTCTTACCGCTTAAGATTCTAAAACAAGAATCCTTCTTCCAAATCAATCCCGAATAATCCGAAATATGAACTCGACCACGCACACACGTCATAACACATAATACGAAGTTGCTTGAGACCTTAAGACAAACGGGATGCTAATTTGCAAATGACTGATCCGGTCGTTACATTCTCTCCCTCTTAAACAAACATTCATTCTCGAACATGCCAGGAACCATTTCGAAGTCCTCAATGAATGAACTTACCATACATATACTCACTGGTGATCCCACGTCGCCCCAATCCATATACTCCTGATGAAACCATCCCAACTGAAGATTATTCCTTCCACCCACACTGATAACCTTAGAACCAAATTTCTCACCTTCTGATTATTTCCAAAAGACCAGATTCCCACACCAACACACGGTATCAGCCTCAGCCAGCTGCAATAACTCATTCCTACACCTACTAGGTACAACCACACAACATAACACATCACACATATGCCCATAACAACATCTCTTATCACAATAGCTGCCTATAATCAAATCCAGCACCGGCAATTAACCTCATAACCGCTAGAACCCTGTTCCAAACTTTCACAAAACTGACAACGCTGCAAGAAACATGAAGAACTAATAACTATTCACCCGAATCAACAAGTCTCATCAAACGCCACCTGGGCACACACCTTGCAAGCTAAAACCCAATAAGTATATCACGAACATGACTGAATATTAAATGAAATACAGGAAAGAACTATCAACAAGCCCGATAGGCACAACTCCCTATCAGCAGCATACTACGAATTAATTCCACAAGGGAGAATCAAGTATATGAACAAATTACAAGGATCTCATCCTAATATAATTCCACCGTTGCCCGCGGCCCGCAGCCCGGTTCAAACATATCAAAACACATGAAGGCACGATGATCTCATCCTCAGCTCTGTATCACAAGTGAATACACATCATACCCACCAGAGTCTCCCTCTAATTCAATTTCTGCTAACAAAGTCATAACTTATCCTAAACTCCCACACCGGTAGAGCATTTAAATCACAAATCACAACCAATCACCCAAAAATTACATAAAAACCTACCGTAATGGATAACAGAAAGTCACTCCTAGCCTCATAGCTCTCAATATTGAACAAAATGAAACGATAGACAAGGGCTACCACTATAGAATCTTCCAGGGTAAACACATAAGCAGAGTACAAAATCACGAAACTCACCCATATGTGAAGCAAGATAAGAGGACTCACACCGATAAGCAGAGCCAAATCAAAATAAGAATGATGCCCCTCTATCACAATCGAAACCATACATGTAAAGACATCATTAGGTGCAACGGCCTCAGCCTACCATGGAAAGCACATCAACAGGTCGGGCCTCTCCCTCTTGGGCGCCCTCTACTAGCCTGACCTACATCCCAAGCTGGCAAGTGCAGGGATATTAGCAACTTGAGCAGAACTTATAGCCTGAATACCCTGCTGTGACACATCTGTCCGAAGTCTAGGACAATCTCTCACCATGTGGTTGGTATCTCCACACTCAAAGCAACCTCTCTGCTGGCGTGGCTGTGGAAGCTGTCTGACATGGGCACTCTGAGACCCATGGATATCTGATGCATTGCGCGAAGCCTGAAGTGTAAACTGAATTGGATAACCCACAAAACCTCGACCATGGCGTACCCTGCCTCCAAAATAGGGACTAGTAGATCCTCCTGGTCCCCGAGGCTTCTTAGCCTCCCAATGCTCTCTCTCTCCTGACCCCGGAATGCCCCTCTCTCCTAGTCCTGAATGCCCTCTAATCGGCGAGCGATCTCTACCACATGCTAAAATGGAACATCCGCCTCCAACTCCAAGCCATACTGAACCGGATATCATGACTGAGCCCCTCAATGAACCTATGGACTCGCTCTCTAACTATAAAAACCAAAGCAGGTGCATATCTGGACAAATAACTGAATCTAACGGCATACTTTGACACTGACATAGTGCCCTAGTACAGCTGTTCAAACTCCGCATGCCAGGTATCCCGAAGAGTTTGGGGAACAAACTCTCTCAAGAACATCTCTGAGAACCGAGTCCATGAAAGTGAAGCTGCATTGGCCGGGCTACCCAACTCGTACGTTCGCCACCACTAATATGCCGCTCCCTTAAGCTGGAACGTAGTAAAAGCAACCCCACTCGTCTCCACGATACCCATAGTGCGGAGAATACGGTGGCACTCCTCTAGGAAACCATGTACATCCTTTGAAGCCAAACCACTAAAGGTAGGAGGGTAGTACTTCTTGAACCTCGCAAGTCTAAGCTCCTCCTCCTTAGATGCTGCTCCCCTAACCAAGGGCTTAATTGGAACAACAGGCTGTGTCGGCATGACATCTAGAGCCTGACCAATATGGACTCGTTGCTCAAGAGTACGGGCGACGAGAGTCTGAGCTCCTCCCCCGGTCTGTGACGTAGCTGGTGCAACCGAAATCAACCCCGCCTGAGCTAATGTACCAAACATGCTCAGGAACTGTGCTAAGGTCTCCTGAAGTCCAGGGGCAACAACAGGTGCCACCGGTGCCTGTCCCTCAATAGGAGCTACAGGCGGATCCTCAACTACTACTCTGAAAGGTGCTCTAGCTGTAGCTCATTCTCCTCCTCGGCCCCTGCCTCTGCCTCTTCCCCGGCCTCTAGCAACACCGGCTTTGGGGGCACGTCATCAGTAACTGCAGCTTGTGTCCTTACCATCTGTGAGAGAATAGAATGACAAAGGCTCAAACTCCAAGATAAATAAATCTGCATAATAGGAATGAAGAAGTGAATCTGCCTTAATAGTTATGTAGCCTCTCGAAGATAAGTACAGACATCTCCGTACCGATCAGCAAGACTCTACTAATCTCGCTTATGACTCGTAACACTTATAAACCTAGAGCTCTGATAGCAACTAGTCATGACCCCAATTACCCTCCGTAGGATGTTATGATGAAACCTAGTCTTAGGCACTAGGTAAGCCAAACACTTACTGATTTAATGGCAAACTCAACCAAAAACTTTTAAACATGAACAAAAAATTTTCTATATAAAGCTTATAATCCCAAAACTGGTAGTACAAGTCATAAGATCTACTAAGTTTACTAGAAGATCTTTATGTACAACTGTTCCAAAATAGAAATAAACAGTACAAAGTAAAATTTCAGAAGGTGACTCCGAGGCCTGCGAACACATCACAGGTATACCTTGAAGTCTCCACAATAATGCCCAACCAGCTAGCTAATGATCAACCAACTCCGTAGTACCTGGATCTGAACAAAAATGTGCTGAAAGCGTAGCATGAGTACACCACAGCGGTACCCAATAAGTATCAAGACTAACCTCGGCGAAGTAGTGACGAGGGACAGTCAAGACACCTACTAGATCAAATAACCTGTACAAGTAAGAATGTGAAACTAACAGGGAACAATATCAGAATAAAAGTAAGCATGATAACAATACCGAACAGTGCTCGTAATAGGAAAGTAAGAGCAACAATTAGTAGTAGGGAAACAAAAAGGTTAATAACGTCATGGAGTAAGCTAAATACAGTTAAAGTTCGGTGAAACCAAGTAGACGGAACAAGTAATAATTCAATAGAAGCAACTGCTTCCACACAAGATTTGTTCAAAGATTTCCCCGAGGTGCTTAGCCTCAAAGTCACATTTCACGGGTCGCAATTCGTGAACCCTAATCACTTGGCATCTCCTGTGCACATTACAATTCATAACCACACGGACGACTCACGTGCCAAGAGAGTGATAATATCAAATATCCGCATGAACAACTCATATGCCAACAATAATAATGATTCATGACCACAAGGACAACTCACATGCCAATAGAACAATGCTCACATAGAAGGCAAGTAAACGGGAGTACACGTAAATGGTCAATAACATCAGGATTCATCTTCTTAAACCGATATGAAGGACTAATTACGTGTATGTTTGTGCAAGTGTTCTATCCCAATTCAAGTCAACAAGTAAGAGTAGAGACAATGAATGGCACATAAGAAACGATCACCACAAAATGTAAAAGGTATAACTCACACAAGGTACGCACACCACTACACAAATTTAAACAATAACAATGCCTTCAGGCCATCACAAGTCATCACAAATCATTCCCTGACATAGCCACCTTGTCTCGCCATGTACGCAATAATAAAGTAAATGCCCGCCTTGTCTCGCCACATGCGCATAATATTATTCCCACCTTGTCTCGTCATATGCGCAAACCCACATATATAGCCTGCCTTGTCACGCCGCATGTGCAAATATCAATAGTAACAACAGCACAGACAACTCACGTGCGAACACCCTGACAAAATCCTCTCAACAATACCACGTGTGCCAAAACCTAACAACACAATAAAATGACTTTCACAACATGTGCCTATATGCCTCAACATTTCCGTAAACAGTTTCAATACCACAGCCACACATAGCCCTCGGCTCAAGAACATTGAGTACAACAACAACAATGATAACACAAGAGCACAACAAGTAAGCCAACACAAGAACTTTAGAACACACAGAAACGGAAGAACGAGCTCACAAAGAAAGACATAACAGAGAATAATAGTCTCAATAAGAATAGCTCAACAAGGGAGAGATAATGTGTAACAATGATTCCACAAAAGTGCAATTCGATGATAAGAGAGATAGCATGAATCAGTGACCCCAAATAAGAATATGTCAACAATAAACGGGATAATAAAACTTCAATTAAGGATAAACAATTATGGAAGAAATCATAATAACTTCAATTAAGGTTAAGCGATTATGGAATAATAATAATAACTTCAATTAAGGTTAAGCAATTATGGAAGAAATAATAATAACTTCAATTAAGGTTAAGCAACTACGGAAAAGACAACAAGGCTATAATGAAGCAACAAGATCAATTAAGGCACATAAGGGTTTATTTGGCAACAAGGGTAGAACATGAATCAATCAACCAAATAACACATGTAAGGGTGAATTTAGTAAATGGAGGATTTAACATGCTAAAGCAACTTCACACCTATGATCATAGTACCTAAGAGCCCTAATCGGTCCAATTTTCAGAAATAAGTCTGAGTACGTACTCCTCACCTTGTGTACAGGGCCTTCACATGACACAATTAGCACAAATGAATCAAATCCTAAGGGTTAGTTTCCCCCACACAAAGTTAGGCAAGATACTTACCTAAAAAAAGCTAGACCGTTACTCTAAAATGATCTTTTTGAGTGAAACAACCTCCGGACGGCTCAAATTTAGCCAAAATAACTTCAAATCATAAATAAAACTCATAGGAAATAATTCCGGATAATAAAGCTCCAATCTTTAACAAATACTAAAAAGTTAACCCAAAGTCAACCCTGGGCCTGCACCTAGGAACCCAACAAAATTCACAAAATTCGAACACTCATTCCAGTAGGATTCTAACGATATCAAAATTACTAAATTCCGACTCCGAATCAGCCTTCAAAACCTCATTTTACATTTTTGAAAGATTTTACAAAATTTCCATTTTCTTCCATTCAATTCCATAATTTAATGATAAAAATAAAGATAAAATCATGAAATAAAATCACATCCGGGTAAAGATCACTTACCTCAAACAACCACGTGAATAACCCCTCAAAATCGCTCAAATATGAGGTCTACATATCAAAATATGTTTAAAATGTTGAAACCCCCATTTTTAGAAACCTCTCCAGGCAAGTCGCATTTGACACCTGAGACTTATAAATCGCATTTGGCACCTGCGATTTGCCTCTGCTCCCTCAAACACCCGAAAAATAACAGTCTTTCTGACACGAAAATGGCCATAACTCTCTCATACGACCTTGGAATGTGACGATTCTTGTTGCTATAGTTCTATAATTACGATACAGATCTGATGGTTCAATCTAATCACAACCAAAGGTCATTTTCACAATGTGGTACCCTTTATGCCAAAAGAAATGATGCTGAAATATCAAATAAGAGCACGGCACAATCCAAACCCATCTGAAACTCACCCGAGCCCCATGGGACCCCAACTAAGTATAATAACAAGTCTCAAAATATGATACGAACTTGCTCAAAGCCTCAAATTGCCTCTAAAAACACTAGAATCACGAATTGCACATTGATTCAAGTCTAAGAAACTTATGAACTTCCGAATTCCAAAACTAATATCGATTCATACCAAACCAACTCCAATTGACTTCAAATTTTGCATAGAAGTCATAAATGACAGTACGGACCTATTCCAACTTCCAAAACTGGGATCTGACTCCGACATCAATAAAGACAACTCCCGGTCAAACTTTTCAAGATCTTCCATTTTTTCCAACTTTGACCAATTCATGCCGAAACGACCTACGGACCTCCAAATCAACATCCGGACACGCTTCTAAGATCAAAATCACCATAAAATTCCATTTCGGAGTCGTCTACACAAAATTCAAACTCCGATCATCTCTTACCATTTAAACTTCTAAAATAAGAATCCTTCTTCCAAATCTATCCTGAATCATCCGAAATCCGAACTCAACCACACACGCACATCATAACACATAACACTAAACTGCTTGAGACCTTAAGCCACCGAACGAGATGCTAATCCTCAAAATGACCGATCGGGTCGTTACAACCATTCTATAAAACTAGAGAGTTTGGAAAAAAGGTTTGGAGGGATGTAAAAGACAACCCTCGCGTGCCATTGTGTGTGGTAGTGTATGGCCAAGACTCAATAGGAAGAAATGTGATGATGAAAGTGTATATAAAGCAGTAACAGACAAAGGTGTAGCAGCAATAAGCATGATAATAAGCATAAAGAGCAAATAAAACAGGTAAGCACATAATTGCGATTTTAACTTTAATTAAAGCAATGTAAAAATATATCTAGATGCCAAATTAGTCTAATCCTGCTAATTTCAGAACCTAAGTGTGAAATCCCTAGCAGAGTCGCCATGTTATTGCACCCTATTTTGCACTAGTCAAAACAAGATTAAACTTGTGGTTTCTCTGTTGTTTATGAAAGAGAATCGCCAACTAATATTTAAAGATATACTAGGGTACCTATTTAATTACTAAGTCACATTTATTATTGGTCTGCTAAACGGCGAGATTATGTCACGACCCGAAATCCCAACCCGGTCGTGATGGCGCCTTTCATGAAGACAAGGCCAGCCAATTCAAACTAAACCTCATTTTAAACAGTTAAACAACGCGAAAATCATATAAGAAAAATTCACTACAGTAGTTTGCGGAAAACATAGCTAACCATCCCGACAACAGCCCGAAACCGGGGTGTCACAAAGTCATGAGCAACTAATGAAAATCCTAATAATAAGATTACTATTACAATATCTTTGGCACAATTATTTGAAGATAGTGGAAACAACAAGATAAAAGAGATACGGGGCTGCGGATGCCAACAGCTACCTCGTAGTCTCTGAGTCACCGCTCTGACAGTCGTAGTCAATGCCTCGGAGCGGAATCAATAACGCCTGAATCTGCACACATGGTGTAGGGAGTAATGTGAGTACTTCCAACTCAGTGAGTAATACATATAAATAATGACTGAAAGTAATAAAACACGTAGAGCACAAGGCAATGCATAATGAAGCAGTAAACCATTTTTTGAAAACAGTAAATCAGTAAGAAATCATTTTAAAAAAAACTTCCCAGCTCTGGTTACCAGTTGCCATTGTTACCAACTGTAACATCCCTGGGCTCAGCATCATTTAAAACGGTAAAATCTCCCCAGCTCTGGTTACCAGTTATCATTGTTACCGCCTGTAATATCTCTGGGTACCCTGCGCTCACTGGGGGTGTACAGACTCCGGGAGGGGCCCCTTACGGCCCAAGCGCAATATCATATCTCGTGGCGGCGTGCCACCCGATCCCTTTATATCATATCCGTGGCGGCGTGACCACCCGATCCATTTATATCATATCCGTGGCGGCGTGCCACTCGATCCCGTGGCTGCGTGCCACCCAATCCATTCATATCAAATCCCGTGGCGGCGTGCCACCCGATCCATTTATATCATTTAAAATGTCATTTAAATCTCAAAACTGAGTAAAAATGGCTGTTTTGTAAAAACAGTGGAAAACAACATGAATGAGTTCAAGTAATGAATCAGACAGTGAGGAAACAGTGATAACTACCCCTGAAGGGTTTCAAATAACCGGCATAAAGCCCAAATATGGCAATCAGCCCAATTCATGATAATATCAAATAAGTTTCAATCAAATATATATAGTAAAAATCATCAATCGGGACGGACCAAGCCACAATCCCCAGTAGTAAACGACCCCACGCTCATCATCGAGCGCGTGCCTCACCTCAATATAGCACTACGATGTGCAATCCGGGGTTTAAAACCCTCATAAAATTATTTACAATCACTACTCACCTCGAACCGGCTAAATTCTTAGCTCGCGACGCCTTTGCCCTTTGAATTGGCCTCCGCACGCGTCGAATCTATCCTAAATTAGAACTAATATGTCACAATAACAGGGGTAACAAAGCCCACGCGAAAACAATAATAAATACTAAGAATTCTCAAAATTAGCAAAACCCGAACCCCAGGCCCACTTTTCGAAATTCAGTAAGTTTTCACCTCAACGGGTTCCTTATCTTCCCACGAGTTCAACCATACAAGATTTATCGAATTCCGACATCGGTTCGACCTCCAAGTCTTAAAATCTAAGCTTAGGGTTTTTCCACAATTTCCCTAACTTAATGAAAAATTACATACTAGAATAGCAATAGGTTTGGGTAATTGACCAAGATTAAATAAAGAACACTTACCCCGATGTTTTCCTTTGGAAATCTTCCAAGAATTGCCTCAACACTTGCTTCAATCCTAGCTCTATAGCTCCAACAATGTTCAAGATGGCCAAAACTCCTTCTCTTGAGAATTTGTCCAAGAAAATGTCCTTTGGATATAGTTTTAAGGTTGATTTGTTGTGATTTTATGGTGTTTGGAGGTGTTTCTCTTCGTGGGTAACGGAAAATGGATTTTGCATGGCAAATGAGCACTGATTTCTATTTATAAAGGGGTCACAAATCGAGACAAAAACGACCCTGTCGAGGTTAAATATGCGATCGCATATCTGTCGCATAACAGATATGCGGTCCGCATATTTGACTTAGCCATCGCAAATTGTACCCTAGTCTTCATCGCAAATTCAATGTTAAGCAGGGTTTGCGGTTCGCATTTCAAGTATGCGATCGCATTCTCTACCGCATCTTTGACATTGATTTTCGTCCAGAAATTTGTCCTGGTCTGCGGTCTCAGCATGGTGAAATGCGACCGCATTTTTGACACAAATTTTTGCCCAGAAACCTGCCTGGGTTTGCGATCTCTTTGAAAGATATGCAGTCCGCATTTGAGAAATGCGACCGCATTCTCAACATCTGGTTTTCTGCAAATTTTCTTTTCCAACAATGAATTAGTCCGTTTAACCACCCAAAACTCACCCGAGGCCTCTGGAACCTCAACCAAACACGCCAACATATTCCATAACATTATTCAAACTTGTTCCAACCTCCGGAACGCTCAAGACAACGTCACAACACTAAATTCGAGTCAGATTCAAGCCTAAGAATTTCAAAATCTTCTAAATCACTCTTTCGATCTAAACCCAACCAAACCACGTCCGAATGACCTAAAATTTTGCACACAAGTCCTAAATTACACATCGAAGCTGCAGCAACTTTCGGAATTCTATTCCGACGCTCGGATCAAAATCTCGCCTATTAACCGGAAATCGCCAAAATTCTAACTTCACCAATTCAAGCCTAATTATACATCGGACCTCCAAAACCAATGTCGATCACACTTCTAAGTCATAAATCACCTCCCGAAACTAACAAAGTCGTTGGAATTCACATCCGAGCCCTCTAACTCATAAGTCAACATCCGGTTGACTTTTACAGCTTAAACCTTCTTGAAAGAGACTAAGTGTCTCATTTCTTACCAAATCTACTCCGCACTCAAACTATTCGACTTGATTACATAAGACACGGCTAACAAAGCATAATAAGGCACAAACGGAGAAAACTGAGCGGTAACTCATGAGACGACTAGCTGGGTCGTCACATTCTCCCCCACTTAAACAAACGTTCGTCCTCGAACGAGTCAAGAAACATACCTGGAGCCTCGAATAGGTGAGGATATCTGCTCCGCATCTCCCGCTCGGTTTCCCAGGTAGCCTCCTCCACGGACCGACCTCTCCATTGAACTTTCACTGAAGCTATCTCCTTGGACCCCTCAACTTCCGAACCTGACAATCAAAAATCGCCACTGGCTCCACCTCATAGACCAAATCATTATCCAACTGAATCGTGCTGAAGTCCAAAATATGAGACGGGTCCCCCATTTACTTCCGGAACATAGAAACATGAAATACTGGGTGTACACTCGACAGATTGGGTGGCAAAGCAAGCTCATAAGCCACCTCCTCGATTCTCCGAAGTACTTCAAATGGCCCAATGAACCGAGGACTCAATTCCCTTTCTTCCCGAATCTCATAACACCTTTCATGGGCGACACCTTCAGCAAGACCTTCTCACCAATCATATAGGACACATCTCGAACCTTCCTATCGGCATACCTCTTCTGTCTCGACTGTGCTGTATGGAGCCTCTCCTGGATTGTTTTCACCTTCTCTAAAGCATCCTGAACCAAGTCAGTCCCCAATAGCCTAGCTTCGCCGGGCTCGAACCAACCAACTGGAGATCTACACCGCCTCCCATACAGAGCCTCATGCGGAGCCATCTGAATACTTGACTGGTAGCTGTTGTTATAAGTGAACTCTGCAAGCGGTAGAAATTCTTCCCATGAGCCTCCGAAATCAATAGCGCATGCTCGTAACATGTCCTCCAATACCTGGATGGTACGCTCGGACTGCCCATCCGTTTGAGGATGAAATGCTGTGCTCAATTCCACTTGAGTACCCAACTCCCTCTGCACGGCTTTCCAGAATTGCGAAGTGAACTGAGTACCTCTATCTGAAATGATAGAAACTGGAACACCATGCAGCCAAACAATCTCTCGGATGTAAATCCTTGCCAACCGTTCTGAAGAATAGGTAGTATACACAGGAATGAAGTGCGC
>MCJB01035626.1:170761-250177 GCA_002018475.1 Nicotiana obtusifolia | reverse complement strand
CGGACTTGGTCAGCCGATCCACAATCACCCAAATAGCATCGAACTTCTTCAAAGTCCGTGGGAGTCCAACAATAAAGTCCATAGTGATCCGCTTCCATTTCCACTCGGGAATAGCTATCTGCTGAAGCAAACCACCTGGCCTCTGATGTTCATATTTTACTTGCTGACAGTTGAGACACCGAGCTACGAATCCCACAATGTCTTTCTTCATTATTCTCCACCAATAATGTTGTTTCAAGTCTTGATACATCTTGGCGGCACCCGGATGAATGGAATACCGTGAGCTATGGGCCTCCTCCAGAATCAATTCCCGAAGCCCATCCACATTGGGCACACAAATCCAGCCCTGCATCCTCAACACTCCATCGTCGCCGATGGTCACATCTTTAGCATCATTATGCTAAACTCTGTCCTAAGGACAAGCAAATGGGGATCGTCATACTGACGCTCGCTGATGCGATCGTATAACGAAGATCGAGAAACCACACAAGCCAACACCCGATTGGATTCCGAGATGTCTAATCTCACAAACCTATTAGCCAAGGTCTGGACATCAACTGCGAGAGGTCTCTCTCCAACTAGAATGTATGCCAAACTCCCCATGCTCACTGCCTTTCGGCTCAAAGCATCGGCCACCACGTTGGCCTTTCCCGGATGGTATAGTATAGTAATATCGTAATCCTTGAGCAATTCCAGCCATCGCCGCTGCCTCAAATTTAGATCCTTCTGCTTGAACAAATGTTGAAGGCTACGATGATCAGTGAACACCTCACAAGATACGCCGTATAAGTAATGCCTCCAAATCTTTAAAGCATGAACTATGGCAGCTAGCTCAAAATCATGCACGGAGTAGTTCTTCTCATGAGGCTTCAACTGACGAGAAGCATAAGCAATAACTTTACCCTCCTGCATTAGTACACAACCAATCCCAATTCTCGAGGCATCACAATATACGGTATACGAACCCGAGGCTAACGGTAGAACCAATACTGGAGCTGTGGTCAAGGCTGTCTTGAGCTTCTGAAAGCTCTCCTCACACTTGTCCGACCACACAAATGGAACACCCTTTTGAGTCAATTTGGTCAAGGGCGATGCGATGGATGAGAATCCCTGAACAAACCGGCGATAATAGCCTGCCAACCTAAGAAAGCTACGAATCTCTGTGACTGAGGACGGTTTAGGCGAACTCTGGACCGCCTCTATCTTCTTTGGATCAACCTGTATACCCTCTCTGGACACCACGTGCCCCAAGAAAGCCACTGAGTTGAGCCAAAACTTGCACTTAGAGAATTTTGCATAAAGCTTCTCTTCCCTCAATCTCTGTAATACAACTCGCAAATGTTCTGCGTGCTCTTCCTGATTACGCGAGTACACCAGAATATCATCAAAGAATACCACCACGAACGAATCCAGATAAGGCCGAAATACATTGTTCATTAACTGCATGAACGCTGGTGGGGCATTGGTTAGCCCGAAAGACATAACAAGAAACTCATAGTGGCCATATCTAGTCCGGAAAGCAGTCTTAAGAATATCTGCATCCCTGATCTTTAACTGGTGATATCCTGAACGAAGATCAATCTTAGAGAACACTCGTGCTCCCTGAAGCTGGTCAAATAAATCATCGATGCGAGGCAAAGGATATTTGTTTTTGATTGTTACCTTGTTCAATTGCCTATAATCGATGCACATTCTCATCGTGCCATCCTTCTTTTTCACGAATAGAATCGGTGCACCCTAAGGTGACACACTAGGCCGAATGAACCCCTTATCTAGGAGTTCTTGATGTTGCTCTTTCAACTCCTTCAACTCTACTGGTGCCATACGATACGGTGGAATAGAGATGGGCTGAGTGCCCGGCACCAGGTCAATACCGAAATCAATATCCCTGTCCGGCGGCATGCCAGGCAGGTCTGCAGGAAATACATCGGGAAAATCCCGCAAAACTGGAACAGAATCGATGCTTGGAGTCTCAGCTCCAACATCCCTCACAAACGCTAGGTATGCAAGGCAACCCTTCCCAACCATATGCTGGGATTTCAAGTATGATATAACCCTACTAGGAATATAATCCGTCATGCCACGCCACTCGATCCGCGGCACACCCCGCATAGCCAAAGTAACTGTCTTAGCATGACAGTCTAAAATAGCACGACATGGAGATAGCCAATCCATGCCCAAAATGACATCAAAATCTACCATGCTTAATAGCAATAGGTCCACTCGGGTCTCCAGACCCCCAATAGTTACTACACACGACCGGTACACACGGTCTACAACAACAATGTCGCCCACCGGGGTGGACACATGAACAGGTAAAGCAAGAAACTCCCGGGGCGTACTCAAATAATGAGCAAAATATGAGGACACATATGAATAAGTGGAACCGGGATCAAATAATACAGAGGCATCTTTGTGGCAGACTGAAACAATACCTGTAATAACGGCATATGAAGCACTGGCATCTATCCTGCCTGGAATAGCATAGAATCGAGCCTGGCCACCGCCTGCTCGACCTCCCCCTCTAGGGCAACCTCTGGCTGCTTGACATCCACCCCTAGCTGGCTGGGCTGGTGGTAAGGTAACTGGAGCAGAAGTCAAGGGCTGACCCCTCGGTTGGGATGATCTAGCACCAAAGTGAGGACACTGCCTCCGCACGTGGCCCATCTCGCCACACTCATAACAGCTCCCTGGTGCTCTAGCAAATGCACTCGGCATAGAAGGACCCTGGGCCGACGGAGCATGGGCTGGAAGGGAGCTGAGTGATGACTGACCCTGCTGCAACCCATGATAACCACGACCTACAAATGCCCCACGATAATCTGGACGGGCTGGCTGAGCAGGCCTGAAGGAACGGCCTCTACCCTACTGAAACTGCCCCCTCGAAGGAGCACCACTATAACTGCCCGATCCTCGAGGCCTCTTAGCCTCCCTCTCCTCTTGCTCCTGACGGCGAACCGTCTCAATCTCGCGAGCTATATCCACCACCTCCTCGAAGGTAGCGCCCAATACTCTCTTCCTGGTCTTAAGAATACGGAGATGATAGTTAAGGCCATCCATAAAGCTCCTGATCCTTTCACGATCAGTCGGAACCATCCAAACAGCGTGTTGAGCCAACTCAGAAAATCTTGACTCATATTGCGACACAGTCATATCCCCCTGTCGCAGCCATTCGAACTGTCTACGCAGCTCCTCTCTGCAGGACTGGGGCACATACTTCTCCAAGAAAAGAGCGGAGAATTGCTGCCAAGTAAGGGGCGCTGCATCAACTGGCCTACGCCTCTCATACACCTCCCACCATTTAAAGTCAGCTCCCGTAAACTGAAACGTGGTAAATGCCACACCACTAGTCTCAAGAATCCCGGCTGTCCGAAGCATTCGCTGACACTTGTCAAGAAAACCTTGGGCATCCTCGCCCTCAGCACCACTGAATGACGGAGGCTGGAGTCTTTCAAACCTCTCAAGACGACGCTGCTCATCATCTGACATAACTGGTGCTATGAATTCCTGAGCTGGTGCAACTGGCTGGGCTGGAGGTGCCCCCGGCATCTAAAGTCCCTGCACTACCTGCTCAAGCATACGGGCAACTAGAGTCTGATTGCCTCCCCCGGCCTGTGAAGTAGTTGCGGCTGTGGTGGCTGAAACCGCCTGAGCCAGGCCAGTGCAAATAGATAATATCTGAGCCAAGGTCTCCTGAAGACCTGGAATAGTGATAGGCACAGCTGGTGCCTGAACAGGGGCTGTTGGAGCCTGTTCCTGAGCTGGGGCAGCTGGTGGATCAACAGATGCTGCCCTCGCTGCTCTGCCTCTACCACGACCACGGCCTCTGGTGGCCTCAGTGGGTGGTACTAGTGGTCGTCCACCTCGTCCAGTAGTTTGCGGCCTCACCATATGTGAGAGAACAGGATAGCAGAAGTTTTAGTACTCGAATCAACAAGTTCGCACGACAAGATTTTCAAGAATATGGAATTTTCCTAAAAAAAAGTTCTGCAGCCTCTCGAAGATAAGTACAGACGTCTCCGTACCGATCCGCAAGACTCTACTAAACCCGCTCATGACTCGTGAGACCTTTGTAACCTAGGCTTTGATACCAAGCTGTCACGACCCGAAATCCCAACCCGGTCGTGATGGCGCCTTTCATGAAGACAAGGCAAGCCAATTCAAACTAAACATCATTTTAAACAGTTAAAAAATGCAAAAATCATATAAGCAAAATTCACTACAGTAGTTTGCGGAAAACATAGCTAACCATCCCGACAACAGCCCGAAACCGGGGTGTCACAAAGTCATGAGCAACTAATGAAAATCCTAATAATAAGATTACTATTACAATATCTTTGGCACAATTGTTTGAAGATAGTGGAAACAACAAGATAAAAGAGATACGGGGCTGCGGATGCCAACAGCTACCTCGTAGTCTCTGAGTCACCGCTCTGACAGTCGTAGTCAATGCCTCAGAGCGGAATCAATAACGCCTGAATCTGCACACATGGTGTAGGGAGTAATGTGATTACTTCCAACTCAGTGAGTAATACATGTAAATAATGACTGAAAGTAATGAAACACATAGAGCACAAGGCAATGCTTAATGAAGCAGTAAACCATTTTTTGAAAACAGTAAATCAGTAAGAAATCATTTTAAAAAAAACTTCCCAGCTCTGGTTACCAGTTTCCATTGTTACCAACTGTAATATCTCTGGGTACCCTGCATTCACTGCGGGTGTACAGACTCCAAGAGGGGCCCCTTACGGACCAAACGCAATATCATATCTCGTGGCGGCGTGCCACCCCATCCCTTTATATCATATCCGTGGCGGTGTGCCACCCGATCCATTTATATCATATCCGTGGCGGCGTGCCACCCGATCCCTTTATATCATATCCGTGGCGGCGTGCCAGCCGATCCTTTTATATCATATCCGTGGCGGCTTGCCACCCGATCCCATGGCGGCGTGCCACTCGATCCATTTATATCATTTAAAATGTCATTTAAATCTCAAAACTGAGTAAAAATGGTTGTTTTGTAAAAACAGTGGAAAACAACATGAATGAGTTCAAGTAATGAATCAGACAGTGAGGAAACAGTGATAACTACCCCTGAAGGGTTTCAAATAACCGGCACGAAGCCCAAATATGGCAATCAGCCCAATTCATGATAATATCAAATAAGTTTCAATCAAATATATATAGTAAAATCATCAATCGGGACGGACCAAGTCACAATCCCCAGTAGTAAACGACCCCACGCTCATCATCGAGCGCGTGCCTTACCTCAATATAGCACTACGATGTGCAATCCGGGGTTTCAAACCCTCATAACATCATTTACAATCACTACTCACCTCGAACCAGCTAAATTCTTAGCCCGCGACGCCTTTGCCCTTTGAATTGGCCTCTGCGCGCGTCGAATCTATCCAAAATTATAACTAATATGTCACAATATGCAGGGGTAACAAAGCCCACGCGAAAACGGTTATAAATACTAAGAATTCTCAAAATTAGCAAAACTCGAGCCCCGGGCCCACTTTTCGAAATTCAGTAATTTTTCACCTCAACGGATTCCTTATCTTCCTATGAGTTCAACCATACAAGATTTATCGAATTCCGACATCGGTTCGACCTCCAATTCTTAATATCTAAGCTTAGGGTTTTTCCACAATTTCCCTAACTTAATCACAAATTAATACTAGAATAGCAATAGGTTTGGGTAATTTGACCAAGATTAAGTCAAGAACACTTACCTCGATGTTTTCCCTTGGAAATCTTCCAAGAATTGCCTCAACACTTGCTTCAACCCGAGCTCTATAGCTCCAACAATATTCAAGATGGCCAAAACTCCTTCTCTTGAGAATTTGTCCAAGAAAATGTCCTTTAGATATAGTTTTAAGGTTGATTTGTTGTGATTTTATGGTTTTGGAGGTGTTTCTCTTCATGGGTAACAGAAAATGGATTTTGCATGGCAAATGGGCACTGATTTCTATTTATAAAGGGGTCACAAATCGAGACAATAACGACCCTGTCGAGGTTAAATATGCGATCGCATATCTGTCGCATAACAGATATGCGGTCCGCATATTTGACTTAGCCATCGCAAATTGTACCCTAGTCTTCATCGCAAATTCAATGTTAAGCAGGGTTTGCGGTTCGCATATCAAGTATGCGATCGCATTCTCTACCACATCCTTGACATTGATTTTCGTCCAGAAATTTGTCCCGGTCTGCGGTCTCAGCATGGTGAAATGCGGTCCGCATTTCAGAAATGCGACTGCATTTTTGACACAAATTTTTGCCCAGAAACCTACTTGGTTTTGCGATATCTTTGAGAGATATGCGGTCCGCATTTGAGAAATGCGACCGCATTCTCGACATCTGGTTTTCTGTAAATTTTCTTTTCCAACGATGAATTAGTCTGTGTAACCACCCAAAACTCACCCGAGGCCTCTGGAACCTCAACCAAATACGCCAACATATTCCATAACATTATTCAAACTTGTTCCACCCTCCGGAATGCTCAAGACAACGTCACAACACTAAATTCGAGTCGGATTCAAGCCTAAGAATTCCAAAATCTTCTAAATCACTCTTTCGATCAAAACCTAACCAAACCACGTCCGAATTACCTGAAATTTTGCACACAAGTCCTAAATCACACATCAAAGCTATAGCAACTTGCGGAATTCCATTCCGACCCTCGGATCAAAATCTCGCCTATTAACCGGAAATCGCCAAAATTCTAACTTCACCAATTCAAGCCTAATTCTACATCGGACCTCCAAAATCAATGTCGATCACACTCCTAAGTCATAAATCACCTCCTGAAACTAACCAAGTCGTCGGAATTCACATCCGAGCCCTCTAACTCATAAGTCAACATCCGGTTGACTTTTACATCTCAAACCTTCTTGAAAGAGACTAAGTGTCTCATTTCTTACCAAATCTACTCCGCACTCAAACTATTCGAATCGATTACATATGACACGGCTAACGAAGCATAATAAGGCAGAAACGGGGAAAACTGAGCGGTAACTCATGAGACAACTAGCTGGGTCGTCACAGATTATGGGTAAGGGTTCTTGTTCTTCTAAGGAAAGGTGTTAGGTACCCCTTAAAATCTACATGAGGTAGCTCCATAGGATTTAGAATAATTTTAAGAGATCAATCATTTGTACTATGCGTAATTACTATTAAAGAGTACGGCATACTATATATCTAAGGGAGAGTATAAAAAAGGGATGTGAGACTTAAGAGGATTGTGAATTTATAAAGGAGTTTAAAGATATGTTGAAAGAGTTTTGAAATATGTATGTAAGTGGCTTATATTTTATAAGGCTTGTAGAAAGAGTTCAAGTCATGAAAACACTTGGTTTCGGGAATGTAACTCTAAAAGGTGTTTGAAAAAGTGAGCCTAAGATATACCTTGGCTTTAAAACTTTAAAGAAAAACAGTCTTTTGAAAATCTTTTTGGGCCGACACTACTTCACCTTTAGGAAAAATCTGATTTGTCTCGTGATAGTAAAGCTTGCGATTCAGTTCTGATTTCCTTTTGAAAACGAGGGTGCTGTTTTTACTAAGTTCTGGGATTCAAAATCTTTTAAGAAAAGGGAAGGTGAGTGAGAACATAGTGATGATATGAGCTGATTATAGTTAACGAAATGAGGATTAATTACTTAACTAATCCCTTTAAACCTATCTTGTTTAAGGCTTGCCTCTATTTTATTTGACATTAAAGCATGAAAATATAATACGTGATCTAATATATGAGTGTTATATACATGACAACAAAAATATGACAAAGCAACAAGGCAGTAGATAAAGGTAATGAAGCAGTAAACTAGATTAAAGGAGCAATAGACAATAATAAAGGGAATTGAGGGAAATAGACCTAGACTCTGAGAATTGAGGCTCAAGAAGGAAGGCCTAGTAGTAAAGAGATGCGGCTACAACTGATTTTGGACTTTCCAGAACAATGCAACAAGGATAGGATTGGGTCTAAGTTCCTTAGGGACTCAACAGGCCCAAATAGATGTACATGTCCAAAAGAGAAAGAAAGTCATTAGATTCAAGCCCCATATACTTAACATATTCAACCATGTACAAAATATATATAAAACAAGCGACTGGAACAACGTATTAGAAAATCGATACTCAAACACTATGGGAAAGTATACTGACGTGGTAGTTATACATGGCAAATAATTTACATTGAAAACATTTCCATGTCATTAAACACTAAACCCTTAAAGAACCAAAAGTGTCAATGAATTAAGAGATAAGGAGGGATTTCAACTCAAGGTCGATGCCCTCTTTGAATCCCCCGACACTTTAAAGTTCCCAAGGGACTCAAGGCCCAGGGCAATGCTTGTGCCGATGAGAATAACCCAACCTAGAGATAAACTCCACTCCCAAATACCCTTAACCACTAACGACTTATTTTTCCCTATGGGTTTAAATGCCAATGAGGCCCTTCCAATGTAAACTAAATGCTATAGTACCCCTTACCACAAAAGTATACTTTCCCTAACAGAATAACACAAGGGCACACAAAGAATTGTACATTCTTTTTTTTTAAAACCAGATGAACAATCCACATTCTAGGTAAATATAAAGGTCAGACCTTCGAGCATTATAACATGCTATTAAATGTCTAACACTAGGGAAATACATTTAAAGTGAAGGTAAGGAATACATAATTCATATAAACAGCAATACAAATGTTCCTGCCCTGGCAGACTAATTGTGAGTTGATTATCTTAAGTACTACCCTTCGCACATGCATAGACTGAACATACTACTTGGGTTTCTTAGAAAATATCAATGAGGATTCAAGCAAACAATCATACCAAATAGCTTCTCAGGCATTATCAGAAGTAGTAGAAACATGTTCAGGGTTCTTAGTAAGATCATAGATTATAGATTCAACATGGAGTTCCTAATGTTTTGACAGAATCCTTCTCATAACAACACTAATCTTAAACAAATCATTATGCTTAGGTAGTATCCAAACAATGACTTCTCACAAGGTTTAAGGATAAGATTCAGTTTAACAATGAGGAGAGGATTGAGTGTAGTTCAAACAAATCATGGGATCAGGAAGCCAAACAGGGGAACATACAACATTCAGTCAGCTATACATAGACACTTCAAGTGATATTGTAATCTTATGCAGACAGGGGAGCTTTGCATGTTACAAAATCAAGTTAAATATGTCATGAATGGAGAGGGGTTACATATGGGGGGAAGTGTTATACCAAAAACAAGTTTAACCCAGGTGTATAGCTTAAATCAGTGTCTTGATATGAAGTAATCACGCTCAGCTAAAAATTATCACATTGACTATAACAAGAATAACTAGGTCTTACTTTTATGGAAGGTAGCTTAATGATAACTGCATTTAAGCTTCACAAAGTCAGCAGTAGCATAAAATAGATTAATGACAGGAAAGCACTGTACCAAATAGGTTTTGACTTAAATATGTAACTGAAGGCTTTATCTAAACATGAGACAGTTCTGTCAAACTTGAAGATAGTGATAACTAGGTTTGTTTGTGAAATATAGCTTGATCACAACAGAATATAGGCAAAGGGGTTACTGGAGTTCATACGAATTCATCCTAACAACACTGTTTCACATAGGTATAATCATTAGTTAGATGTAAACAAAAGATGGTCACAATAACAACTCACTATTCCCGGAACTAGCAGGCATTGATAGAGAGGGAGAGTAAAAACAATTAGACTCTTTATGCTTCAGTCAAGTAGTAAGAGATTAAATTGTGAACTTTCAAGCCTTGTCCTAACTAGAATTATCAAACAATAAACTCAATCACAAGAATGCAGGAAAGCAGTGTATAGATATAAAAATCAATATAGGTCACTGTAGGACTATTTGCAGAAAAACTCTAAAGTTTAGACACACAAGGAAGTCATTCAAACATGTTAAAGGAACTTAATCATGCAGACTACTAGGGTTCAGAAAAAAGGGTTATTACAGTCATATAACATGCATAGTTGATATCAATTTGAAGATATTCAGAATCATGACAAAAGATCACAGGCCAATAACACCTTATCATGAACACGGGGATAACATTTTATATATCAATGATAACATCACAAACAACTATAATTAACAGAGACAATTAGCACATTCATAGCATTCTAAAAAGATAATCAAAAGAGAAGAGTTAGAGGTATACCGACCTTTTTTAGGGCAGTAGACCAAACAAGGATCCTTCTTAATCGCCTTAGTCCCCCAAAACTTCAAGCTCGAAGCAGCAAAAGTACTCAGAAAACGAAAAAAAAAAGGAAATCAGTAAGAAACCCTAGGTTTCAAAATCTCAGAAATGCTCTTAGATGATTGTTTCTTTAGTCTAGTTGGTGATTCTAGGTTGTGGTATATGAGGTTAGCTTGTTTACATGTTAGGTGGTTCTAGATGAGAATATTAAAGGCCCTATTTATAGTGACATTTAAGGCCCTTAGGGTTTCACATATTTAAAAGAATAGTGGGAAATGACGAAAGATTGATGATAACAGCAAGATTGAGTGAAATCAAAAAGAAACAAAGGGAAAAATGAAGAAACTTTTACTTGAGTGGAGAGAAATTGACCGTTGAAAGAAAACCCATCGTACAAAGCCCAAAAACCCCGAGGTCACTATGTTTGGCCTCTAGGTGCAGAATATTCATGATGAAGCTTTGAAACGTGCACATGCATGCTCCAATTTGGAAGGACGAGTGGAGAAAACAGATGAAATGAAGTTTCATTATTTACTTTAGGTCTACGGTTTCAAATTGGGGGTTTGAATTTGATCAACGAAAATAGAAACTGAACTCACTGGCTTCATCACCTAGGGACAAAGGAGATAAATCTGTAAGTCTGATTTGAAAGAAGGAAAAGAATTGTGTTTCAACCTTACTGGCCGCGTCTAATCTCTCATATTTTAAGAGCAAAAGGAAAAATTAGCGAGATTTGGGGATGGAGAAGCAGGGAAGGACAATTTGGTGAAGGTCTTGTGCCCTTGCACTAATTCGTGCAAGGTTTCATGACTGATGGATTGGAAAGGATGAGAGAAAAGAGAGAGGAAAAGGAAATGAGGGCGATTGTGTCAAAAAGAAATGATTAGGGTTTTGGGATAATGGGAGGTCCATCTCTAGGTTAAATGTTAAGATCAACGGTCCTGATATTTTGGTTATTAAGGATTTTTAAGGCGTAATTTCGATGGCCGTTGGATTAAGAGATTATGGACGGTAGGGAAGAGATCCCTAGGGGAGGGTATTGCAAATCTAGAGAAATTAGAGAATAAACGTGAGTCGTTGATCTGAGCGACAGACGGTTCAGATTCATTGTGTTTCTTGTGCGAGTGTTACAAAGAGGTGATATGGCACGAGCTGATTGGTGCAAAGAGAGTGGAGTGGATCGCCACGGTTGAATGGAAATGGTTTGTTTGGATTGGGTATTTCTGTTTGGGCTTGATAGTTGGGCCAAAAATAATTTAAGGAATGGCCGCTTTGCCTTTGATTTGAGAATTGCAATTGTAGCCTTTTTCTTTTAATCCCTTTTTGTAATTAGTTTAAATAGACTTAAAAATCTTCAATAAAATGTGAAAAAATTATAACTAATATATATACTACTAACTATTTTAATAAATTATTTATAAAAATACTTTATTTTCTAAATTGCAACTCTAATTTCGAATTTCACATAATAGTCTAATAAACTAGAAATTAAAGAGTAACTCATTAGATTAATTATAGAACCTATGTAATGTATATATAAGAATTATTTTGATAATCTTAAAATAGTAAATATATTTGTAATTACGTAATTTTAATACTATGTGATTAATCTTAAAACTAATACTTAATTCATTCGTAAAAATATGTATTTGCTACAAAAAACACTTTAAATATATTTATTCTAAATTAGTAAGTATAAGTAAATTAATTCAAATAGGAAGGGTCAAAATTGGCCGTCAACAATAATCAATATATGCTCAAAAGTTCATAATTCATCTATTAGAGTAATTACCCAACCCAAATTGAAAAGTTCCTAAAGTCACCCCCGGGCCCACGTGCCAAGATTTCAAAAAATTTTGTAGATAATTGTTATCCATGGCTATACGAACTCGAATATATAATTTCTACTCAATTTCACAATGAATTTTCGTGGTCTAATCCCATTTTTACCAAACCTTAGGTTTTTCAACATAATCTTATAGTTTTTAATAATTTGTATGTTAAAATCAACCCATAATCTATGTATTAAACTCACATTAGGTATAAGTCACTTACCTCAAGATGCTAGGTGGAAATCCCTCTCCAAAAAATTCTAAAATCGGCCAAACCAATGTGAAATGAGAGAAAATGAGTCTAAGTCCCTATTTAAAACATGTTTCTGCTCAGTGGTCCTTCTTCGCGATCGCGGAAGGAGCCTTGCAATCGCAAAGCAAACCAGCTATCGCACAAGAAACTCTCTTTCGAGAACGCGACTGGGCCATCCCGATTGTGATGTCCAATGTGGCTTACCCTTCACGAACGCGAGTGGCCCTTCGCAAACGCAAAGGCCAAGGCCTGCCTCCTACCCCAAGTGGCCTTCCACTATGTGAACACAGCCCATCGATCGTGAACACGAAGGCTAGTGGCCCCAAGGCTTCGCGATCGGGACTCCTATTTTTCGAACGCGTAGAACAAAAGTCTCCCAGTCCAAATCCATCATCGTGAATGCGGGAGAACCTTCACGTTCGCGAAGAAGGAAACCAGTAGCAGAAAACCTGCCGTTTTGGACTTAACTCCGGGTAGTCAGTAACATACCGGAGCCACCCAAGACTCCGTCCAAGAGGACCAACAAGTTCATAAATGTAATCCGGATCTGATCAAAGTCTCGGAACACCTAAAACAATATCGAAATCAAGAATCGCACCTTAAAACCAAATTATTCAACTCTTGAACTTCAAACTTCTTGAACTAGCTCCGAATGCGACGACTCATACTTAGACAACTCAGAATGACACCAAATTTCATGTACAAGTCACGTCACATACGAACCTATTCCCAGGTTCGGAATCCCAAACTGACATCCATAACACCAACGTCTATTTCAAACCAAATTAAGAAACTCTAAAACCTTCAAGGCGCCAACTTTCGACAATAAGCGTCGAAACGCTCTCGGTTCACCCAAAACTCAATCTGAATATACGCCCAAGTCCAAAATCATCATACGAACCTATTGGAGCCTTCACATCCTGATTCCGAGGTCTTTTACTCAAAGTGTTGACTCAAATAAAACTTGGCCACCTTAGGCCACCATTAAGGAACTAAGTGCTCCAAATTCAACCCGAACCCTTCCAAAAACAAACCAGTCATCCCAGCAAGTAATAAAACAATAAAAGTACATACAAGAAGTCTTAGATAGGGAAACGGGGATCTAGAAAGCAAAACGACCGGTCGGGTCATTACATTCTCCACCTCTTAAATAAACATTCACCCTCGAATAGGTCTAGAATCATACCTGGAGTGCCGAATAAGTGTGGCTATCTACTCCACATGTCCTCCTCGGTCTCCCAAATCGCCTCCTCGACAGGTTGACCCCTCTACTAGACCTTTACCAATGAAATATTCTTAGACTGCAACTAACGGACCTGCCTGTCAACAATAGCAACTAGCTCTTCCTCATAGACCAAGATCTCATCTAGCTGAATTGTACTGTAATCTATCACATGTGACCTATCTGTATGGTACCTCCAGAGCATAGACACGCAGAAAATCGGATGAACTCCTGATAGACTGGGAGGCAAGGCAAGCCTTTAAGAAACCTCTCCAACTCGCTCCAACAACTCAAATGGATCGATGAACCTCGGACTCCACTTGCCCTTCTTTCCGAACCTCATGATACACTTCATCAGCGAGTCTTTCAAGAGAACCTTCTCACCCACCATAAATGATAAATCACACATTTTCTGATCTGCATAACTCTTCTATCTAGATGAGCTGTGCGAAGTCGCTCCTGAATCAACTTTACCTTATCCAAGGCATCCTTTACCAAATCAGTACCATATAACCTAGCCTCGTCGGGCTCATACCAACCGATGTGGGAACGACATCGCTGACAATACAAGGCCTCAAATGGAGCACTTTCGCTGCTGGACTGATAACTGTTGTTATAAGAAAACTCGGCCAAACATAAGAATTGATCCCACTGCCCTTTGAAGTCAATCACACATGCTCTGAGCATGTCCTCAGAATCTAAACTGTCCGCTCCGACTATCGGTCAGTCTGCGGATGAAAGGTTGTGCCGAGCTCTTCTCGGGTACCCAATTCACTCTGTACTGCTCTCTAGAAATGTGAAGTGAGATGATGGCCTCAATCTGAAATGATGGAAATAGGCACACCATGCAACCAGGCGATCTCCTAAATTTAATTCTAGACCAACTTCTCTAAAGAGTACGTGGTCATCACCGAAATAAAGTGTGCAGACTTGGTCAGTCTGTCGATAATGACCCAAACGACATCAAATTTCTTCAACATCCGCGGTAACCCAACTACAAAATTCATAGTAATGCGCTCCCATTTCCACTCCGTGTATAACCATCTGCCGAAGTTGTCCACCTGGCCTCTGGTGCTCATACTTAACTTGTTGGCAATTTAGACGTCTCGCCACATACTCAACTATGTCCTTCTTCATCCGCCGCCACCAGTAATGCTGCCTCAGGTCACGATACATCTTCTTGACACCTGGATGAATAAAGTACCAAGAACTGTGTGCCTCCTCTAAAATCGTCTCCCTCAGGGCATCAACACTAGGAACACATAGGTGACTCTGGAGTCGCAAAACACCTCATCACCGATAGTAACCTCCTTGGCATCACCCCGTAGCAATGTTCTCTATGAACCAGCAAGTAGGCTGTGTAATGATAGGGTAATATTGGTACCGGTACCGTACCGCCTCGGTGGGTGGGTAGGGGTAAGGGATTTGGGGTGAATGGTAAGGGTAATGGTAGGGTACCCAAAATTATAGCCTTAGTACCGCTACCATAAGTACCCTCACGGTACCGTACCCATACCTGACCGGTACCCAATGGTTTATTTTTTTTAAATTTAAAAACTGTCCATTTTTGTACTGTTAGCCAACGACTATTTTCCCCTCCCTAGCTCCCAACATCCCCCCTACCCCGTAAATTATGTTTTTAACCCCTAAGTTTGTTCAAATACACTTTGGCCCTATTTTAAAAATATAAATACCCCATTTCATTCTTTCAATTTTTATTCGAAAACTCTCATATCTCTCTATTTCTCTATCTCTCTATCTCTAATTGCAATTAATGTTTATAGCACTCAATTATTTTGGTATAACTTTTCAAGCATCAACATCAAGTATTCGGTGACGTAGTTTTTTCTTGAACTACACTACTAGTTGGAGAAATTTTATTCCATCGACATAAATTATACATCAGCATTTACGTCGGTGTTTGGTACATTCATTCCAACTTTTATTAATTTTTGCATTTATTTTTGTTATACTTGTGTTGATATTTATTTTTATATTAATTATTAATTAATAGAAATGACTCCTAAACTATTAAAAAACTTGTTTAAAAAATTGACTAAGGGTAATACTAGCTCTAGTACTCCTATCATGTTGACGACTTAACTCACGTAGATGAAATCCCTGAATATCATGATTTTAATGTTAATTATCAACCACTATATCACGAAGCACTACTAGAACAATGTGATAATTTTGATTTTTTTAGTGAGGAAGAAGTGAACTTACATGAAACACCTACTAGTCCTGCTCCTGTAGCTCCAACTCAGAGTCAATCTCAGTTAGGAGCTGATGTTCCGTTACCTCCCACTAGAGAACCAGTTGAACGTAAAAAAAAGATCAATTTATTGGGAATGATTTACGCAGGATAAGGCTAGTGAAAAGACTATTTGTAAACTTTATAAACAACAATTAGCTTTTAAAAATAAATCTGGTCATGGCAGAACATGAGGTTTAATGAAGCATATGCAACTTAAACACAAAGATGTTTGGCTTGCTAGGGAGGGAGGTCCCCATTCTCAAACAAATTCTATTCAGCTGGGGCATGGTTCTCATACTGTACAACCAAAAATTAAACCTACGATGGGAGGTCTTCTCCATTATGACCAAAAAAAAGATAAAGAAAATATATCAAAAATGGTTGTTGTAGATGGTTTGCCTTTAGTTCTCCGTCATCTGACAGGTTTGTTCGTTACATACAAGAAACCTATAATCCTGCTTTTTTCAAGATTTTTCTAGAACAACTATTAGAAGTGATGTTTTTAAATTTCAATGTGAATATCAACAATATTTACGGTATTTATTTTTTCCACTTAGATTATAGAGTTTTTATCACTTCTGGCATATGTCGTAGTGTAAATGGTTATGATTACTTAACAATTATATGTCATTGGATAGATAACAACTGGAATATGCAAAAACGCATTCTTGGTTATAAATTTGTTGATGACTGACACACTGGTATTTTTATTTCTAAAAAAATTAAAGAAATTTGTGATTTTTGTGGACTTTTTAATAAAATTATTAATATTACTTTAGATAATGCTTCTAGTAACACTTCTGCTATTGGAGTTTTGAAAACTAGATTAACTCCACCTTTTGCGAATTTATTTCATATTAGATGTGCATGTCATATTTATAGCTTAGTTGTTCAAGATGTACTTACTTTATTTGGCACTACTCTTGAAAAAATTAGATTTGCCGTTGGTTATATATTTTGCTCTCAAATACCTGCTAGACGTAGAGAACTTAAGATGCATTGTGAATCTTGTGAATTACTCTTTAGAAAAATTCCTAAAGAAGTTGCAACTAAATGGAATTCAGTATATGATATGTTGTTTGTTGCTTATGAATATCGATTGCGTATTACCAACATGTTTAATTCGCATGTTCAATTTGTTCACGATATGATAATAGATGATGATTGGGATACCGCTTTTCATCTTAGTCATTTTTTAGAAAAACTTTTCTATGCTACTAAAGAATTTTTTGGGGTATATTATCCAACTATTTCTAGCATGCTAATATATATAGCTGGAATTTCGATGTTATTTTTTAAGTATAAACAAAAAGAAGATTGTAAAGATGCTATTCAAATAATGGTAGAAGAATTTAAAAAATATTTTTTTCCTATTCCTGTTATTTAAATTATTGTTGTTGTTTTACATCCTCAAATCAAAGTTATTGGTGCAAAGACACTTAAATGAAACAATTTACTTTAATTTAGAAATAGAACCAACTCAAAGACCAACTCTTTCTACTTTTTTGGGTAGTATTCAACATAATGCTAAAATTGTGTATGACTATTATCAAAGACAAATGAACTCTGTTACACCAACTAGTGGTGCCTCTTCTTCTTCATCATCTCAACCTCTTAAGAAGACTGCTGCAACTAGACCTTTTGGTGCTATTCGACAAATGATTAGTCAATCACAATCTTCACAAATTAGCGAGCTTGATATTTATTTTCTTGCAGGAATTATTGATATATGAGATTATGAAGGGAATGAAGACTTGCTCAAATATTGGAGAATAAACGAACAAACATTTCCGATTCTTTCAAGAATGGCCCCAGATGTGCTAACTATTCAAGCTTAATCAGTAGCTTCCGAAAGCGCTTTCAGTGCAGCACAATTTTAACTTGGAGACCACAAACACTCATTGGCAGAAGACACCCTGGAGGCTACCGTTTTATTCAGAAATTGGATTAAAGCGGAGAGAAAAAGCTTTGGCCTTTTGAAAATAATTCTAGAAAATGAAGATGCATATAATGAAATACTATTAACCGAAGATGGAGGGGACATAGACGAACAAGTGCTACCAATTCCAACCGAACAGCTACAAAATATTATTGAAAAATTATGTAAACGGTTCAAAAGAAATATGTAATTTTATTTGTACAAGTATTGAAATACAAATAAATATTTGTAACTTGTATTAAAAATCTAATGTTTACATTGAATAAAATAAAATAAAAGGTATTTTTTAGCCTTGAATATTTATTAAAGCTTGTTTGTATTTAAATATAATTTTTTTAAATTAATAATTTAAAATTACCACTGAGTACCTCTAAGTATCGATACCGCACCCTTAAGTACCGCGCCCTTAGGACTGATAGGGATACTGGCAGGGTACCCCAAAAAATACCCTTAACCCTTACCCCTAAATACCGTTAAGAAAAGTACTCTTAAGGAACCCTCCCCTTACCCTTACCCTCCCCATACCTTAACCATTAATGTCCCAGTACCCTCCCCTTAGACAGCCCTAACAGCAAGTGTGGATCATCATACTGACGAGCCTTGATCCACTCGAATAAAGAAGACTGAGCTACAACACATGCAAGAACTCGACTGGGCTCTGAAATATCCAACCTCACAAGTCTGATAGCTAAGGACTGAATGTCCAAAGCCAATGGCCTCTCCGCTGCTGAAATAATGCCAAATTACCCATACTCTCGGCCTTCCTGCTCAAAGCATCCGCAATCACATTTGCCTTGCCTTGATGATAGAGGATATTCAATAGCTCAAGCCACCTGCGTTGCCTCAGATAAATATCCCTCTGCTTAAAGAAATGCTACAAACTACAGTGATCAGTGTAGACCTCACACGACACCTTATAAAGATAATGCCTCCAGATCTTGAGGGCATGAACTATTGCGGCCAACTACAAATCGTGCACATGATAATTCTTCTCATGGGGTTTCAACTGACATGAAGCATATGCAATAATTCGTCCCTCCTACATCAATACACAACCCAAGCCGACGCGTGAAGCGTCGCAATACACAGTATACATCCCCGAACCAGAGGGCAAAACTAACTCTAGTGTTGTAGTCAATTCGGTCTTGATCTTCTGAATCGCCTCGCAATCGTTGGACCATTTGAACGGAGCACCCTTCTGGGTTAATCTAGTCGAAGGAGCTGCAATAGACGAGAAACCCTCCACAAACCGACGATAATAACTTGCTAGCCCTAAGAAACTCCTGATCTTGGTCGTTGTGGTATGACGAGGACAACTCTAAACTACCTCAATCTTCCTCGGGTCCACCATAATGCCCTCAACTAATACAACATGCCCCAAGAAAGCCACATAATCTAACCAGAACTCACACTTGGAGAATTTAGCATATAAATTTTATTTCTGCAAGGTCTGAAGCACAACCTCAAGTGTTGCTAGTGCTTCTCCATACTACGCGAGTAGATCAATATGTCATCAATGAAGACAATAAAAGATGAATAAAGATATGGCTTGAACACCTGATTCATCAAATCCATAAACTCAGTCGGGGCACTAGTCAAGCCGAAGGACATCACTAGAAATTAGTGCCCATATCTAGTTCGGAAAGCCATCTCGGAACATCCAAAGCACGAATCCTCAACTGATGATACCCTGACCTCAAGTCGATCTTAGAGAACACTCTAGCACCCTATAACTGATCAAAGAAATCATCAATGCATGACAACAGGTACTTATTCTTGATAGTGGCTTTGTTCAACTGGCGGTAATTGATGCACATACGCATACTCTCACCCTTCTTCTTCACAAACAATGCCGGTACACCCCCAAAGTGACACACTCGGCCTGATGAACCCCTTCTCGAGCAACTTTTTCAAGTTGCTCCTTCAACTCCTTCAACTCTTTTGGAGCCATATGATAAGGTGAAATAGAGATAGACTGGGTGTCTAGCGCCAAATCACGATATCACAATCAGGTGGCATGCATGGTAGATCAGAAGGAAATACATCATAGAAATCCCACACCACGGGCAATGAATCAATCATGGGAGTCTCCATGGCAGTATCCGGAACATAAGCCAGATAGGCCAAACAACCCTCCTCGACCGTATGCCGAGCCTTCAGGAAATAGATAACCCGACTAGATGTACTGATGGATGAGCCCCTCCACTCCAATCTAGGAAACTTTGGCATCGCTTATGTTACTGTCTTGGCATAGCAATCAAGAACAACATGGTACGAAGACAATCGGTCCATGCCAAGATGACCTCAAAATCATTCATATCAAGCAACAGAAGATCCGCTCTGATCTCATAATCACAGAAATTCACTATACATGACCGGTAAATCCGATCCACAATAACATAATCACCCACTTAAATGAAAGACATCTGGATAAGGAGAAAATAGAGAAGATACATTTGAATAAGCAGACACTGGACCGATTAGTACCGAAGCATCCCTACTGCAAACAAAAATAATACCTATGATCACGACATTTGAGGCTACTGCATCTAGTCTGGTTGGTAAGGCATAGAACCTAGCCGGAGCGCCAACTAGCTGGCCTCCACCTCTAAGGTGACCCCTACCAACCTACCTTCTGCCATTGGCCGGTCGGACGGGCGGTGTAGCAGCTGGTGCGATGATCATGGGCTGATAGCCCTGCTGTACCGCCTTTCCCCGAAGCCTGGGGAAAAACCTCCACATATGACCAAGATCCCCGCAATCATAGCAACCTCTCGGTGCGGAAGACTGCTGACCCTGAGTTTGACCCTAGTGACCTGAATACCCACTGGAGGAACCCTAAATAGTCGGTATAAAATGCTATTCTGCCAAAAAAAAAAAAAAGTTAGCCAGAAAAAAAAAAAAGTAGCCAGACGGTAGGTACTCTCTGGAATGGCACTGAAGTAGGGCCGTGTTGGAGCACCTCCAGCAGGCGGTGGTGCTGAATACATGGGCCTGCTGGACTGGCCCCTCATGAACTGATCTCTACCCCTACACGAGGCACCATTGAATCCTCCAGAATGCCGAGAATGCTTCTCCCCAGTCGTATACAATACGCCTTGATTGCGGATGCCCTCGATCCTCTAAGCTATCTCCACAACCTACTCGTAAGAAGTTTCCATCTCAACCTCGTGACCGATAGTAACTGTACTGAGCCAACCAGTTATTTTGTGTATTTGCACCGTTTCCCCTTTATTTACTCCATACATGTGTATTTGTAGTTTTATGACTTAGGGGGTTGGTTAGTTTTGTTTCGGGAAGGTTTTGAGTTGATTTGGACCCTTTGAGTTTTTGCTTAGAAGTCTAAGTTGGACCCTTGAACCCGGGTTTTGACCGAGGGGCCCTGTTGATGGTCAATTTTGACCGTCCCTTTTAAAATTAATTTACTTACACTTAACAATTTACAATGAATGTTTTGAAAGTATTTTCTTTCAATAAATACCTATTTTACAAAATTAATTAAGTATTAATTTTGAAATTAATAAGCTAGTACTAACATTATGTAATTATAAATATACTTATTACTTTTTATATCATTGAGGAAATTTCTAAAATACACTATCTAGGTTTTATAATTATTTTGATGAATTATTTCTCAAATTCTGATTAATTAGATTTTTATGTTCAAATTAGTGTAATAATTTAGAAGACAAAAGAATTAATAATTAATTATAATAATTAGTAGTATGTTTGGTAATTATAATTTTATTATATTTTATTAAAAATAATTAAGTTCATGTAAATTAATTTTAAAAGGGTTAGAATACCAAAAGACTATAATTGCAAATCTCCAATTAAACACAAGATGGCCATCTTTTAAACTAATTTTGGCTCAATACCAAGCCCAATCCGGAAAAAGCACCCAGCCCAGACACCCGTCTCTTTCCATTTTTGCGATCTACGTCCTTCTCCCTAAACCTATCAGAGCACGCCACGTCACTCTCTAATCCCACTTAAGAAACAAACACAAACGATATGAGTCGTTGATCCAAACCATCGAAAGTCTACGATTATCCCTATTTTCTCTTTTAATTTGACCTGTTATCAGATATTATCTCTACCGTCAAATCACACAAATCCAATGGTTCCCGTATTTTCCCAAATTGATTTCTTAAACACATAAAGCCTCAATTTATCAGGGCCGTTGATCAAATGATCAAATGGCCCATGTTCCATCTCTCAATCACAACTCTCAGAGACCAACCCCAATCCCCAAACTCTAAATCATATCTCCGCCGTTCTTTACTGTTTCTCTCACTTCTCTCAATCTTACAAACATGGCCAGCAAAGAAACCTTGCACAAATTTGTGCAAAACTTCAAATCAACCAGAGATTCATACCTTCTGTCCCTCATATCCGCGATTCCCGGTGATATACCTTCTTCGTCTCATTGCTTCACCTCAAAACCCCTCAAATCCGAACACTAATCTTCAAAGAGGAAACCTCAACTCACCATTGATCTTTCAAATCTATGGTATGCATGGCCATCCGTTCTGGCTCTATACTACGAAAATCATCACTTCCTTTCCATTTTCATCATTTAATCTCAATAGCCCTATTTGAAGAAGTCAGTCCAAAAGGGTGAAACTTCAACTCGCCAAATCTCCTCCTCCGTCTTTTCAAATCAAAGTGAGCCAGAGATGCTAGCTGGCTTCAAGTTGATATTTGACACCCAGAGGTCACATGACCTCAGAGTATTAGGGTTCTGACCAGTGGTCTCTCGTACCTCAACAGTTAGCTTTCCTCCTCTCAGGTAAAATCCCTAAAGATTTCCCCCCTATCGCTCTGATTTTCACTCGCCTATACTTGCATCATCTAGTAGTATTCATCTTCCAATACTGAATTTGAAATCTACAAAAATCCAAAGCCATTAATGGCAGTATAAAAGGAGATTTCAATGCTCTCACCAACCAGATGAGAACACAATAAGAAAACCTAAAATTTTGAACCTATAGAGCTAATAGGCACAAGAAGTTATCACAAAATTACTTAGAAAAAAATCTCACTTTTATTTCTGAGTAGTAAATTAAGCTAGGGTAGATTCTGGTTTTCTCTCTGATTCTGAGTATTGCAGTGGTCGGGTGAGTTCTTGATCCTATATGGCTAACCAAAAACCTTTTATTTGGTTTGCTGCTCAAGAGGAGGTCAGTATGCCTCCATCCTCTCTATCTTAATTATTTTATTTAAAATCATGAATGTGTTATTATTTCTTGGTTAACTGCTTAGTCTATAATACTTATTCAGCCTTTAATTAGTTATTTTGGTGCACTATGACTTGTTAATGATCTATGATTTAATGTTAATTAGGTAGTTGTGTGACTTTAATAACCGCATTTTTTGTATTGAATAACCTATGTATTTAAGTTGTTTAACTTGATGATTTTTCACATCTGCCTAAGACCTCAAACCTTACTCTAATGTTTTGTTATAATCTTCATGATGGATTTGAGTTCTGTTAAGGTCATGCTGCAACTTTCATAATCTTCGTGTTGCATTTTGAGTTTTATTCCACTTAATGCTCTGTTCTAACCTTCATGCTCATCATGTTGTATTCTGAATTTTGTTTCACCTAATGTTCTGTTATAAGTCCTCATAATGTATCATGTTATATTCTCCTGAGTTCTGTATCTAGGTTCTGCTATAGACATCATGTTTAACATGCAACACCCTTCTAAGTTATGCTATTCTACTTAAGCTTTTATGTATCATGCCATATTTTTTAGTTCTATCATGCTATACTTAGGGTTGTTATTGCAGTCTTCATGTTTAACATGCCATATTCCTTTAGTTTATGTCATGCTAAATGTGGGATGTTGTTAGATAACCTTAGCTAGGGTACATATGAAATACATAGGATAACCCAGCCTCACAAGGTTAAGGCTTATGAAATGCTTCATAAATGTTTATTAGTCCTTAAGTATCCTCTGAATCCTCATCATGAATTCTTTACATCCATATCTAACTGTTAGCCTTTAAATAGTCCTATTGGGATGGATTTTCCTTTGAATATCAGTAGAATTTGACATGATCAGTCTATCTCGATTGAGTAAGACTATAGTTGTGCCCTGTTGATTTTTTCTATAAATTGAATATGAATCTATCATGTTTAGCATCCAACCAAGCCTGTATAGCTGATTTAAGTCTGTTAAGTGTAATGTTTCCCCTATCCTTAACTCTCCTAATAATACTGACAATCTGATTCTTCAATGTTTGGGGCTCATCTTGTCTTATGAAGTCATAATCTTGAAATCTCTGTATGTGTGGGAGTTCGGCATGAACTTTTTCTTTCATGACTTCACATTTTAAACACTGTTTTAAAATTATACTCAGCCTTTTCTTTCCTTTGTTATTCGGGATTGAATCTGGTGTAAGGGAAACCTTCTACTATTATTACTTGAATGCAATAACCTGCTTGTACCATTGTCTGAATTTGTATTAATGATCTCAAGTGATTCAGGTAATGTCATTAACCTAAGTGCATGCTCATCTGTGATCAATGTTAAGGCATTAATCTCTGTATCCTAAAGCTGTTATAATTCCAAACTATGTGACTTATTTGTCTATGAGATATATGATTCCTGTTGTCTAATTTTAAGCAATAACAACATAAGTATTCCTATTGCCATATGTGCCTAGAAGTCTGATTTTCAAATCCTATTCATATGTGTGCTTCATTTATTTAATGCTGAAGTATAGGGACTGTTCCATGTGTCTATTTCTGTGTATTCTGCTAAGGAAAGTAGGCTCCTGTGGTAGGAAATGTCATAGTGGGTGGTTTGCATTGAGAGGGCGTCATTGGCATTCAAACCTATAGGGAAAAGTTAGTCGTTAGTGGTTAATGGTATTTGAGAGTAGAGTTTAACTCTAGGTTGGATTGCTCTCCCAGGCACAAGCATTGGCTTGGGCCTTGAGACCCTTGGGAATTTTTAAGTGTCAGGGGATTCAAAAGGGGCATCGGCCTTGAGTAGAACTCTCTCCTTAGCCTTTAATTCATTGACACTTATTACTCTCTCTGGGTTTGGTGTTTAATGGCAATGAAAGGTATTCAATGTGGATCATTCACTATACTCAACCTCCACATTAGCATGATTCCCTTAGCATTTAGGTACTGTTAGTAACCTCTTCTTTTAATCGTTGTTTAGTGAGATTCCCTTGGCATTTAAACACTGTCAGTGATTTCTTTTAGTCTTTGATTGAGAATTTATATATGGATATGTATACAATACTGTTATTTTAATGACCTTTTCTTTTATTTCTTGGCATGTACAAATGATTTGGTCCTGTTGAGTTCTTTAAGAACTCAGGCCCAAGTCCAGCTCTACTATGATCCAAGGGTCTCGCTCGTCATTTATTACTGCTAAGCCTGCCTTTTGAGGCCCAAACCTCCCAGAGTCACTTCTTTCCCTTCAACTTTTTACTTGCTGTTTCATCATTCCTCAGTTGCACTATGTCATTGCTCGTTGTGTTTTCTATTGTTATCTCCCATTATGTATGTGACAAGTATATATTGGATTGAATATTTATCCTTATCTTTTAATTCATAGAATGACTTAGGCAAGCCTAAAGAACTTAGGATTGAAAAAAAGCTTTAGGTAGCAATCAATCTCATACCCGCTAACCATAAGCTGTTGTTAATTTTGTCATGCTTTACTAACTATTTTGTAAAAGATTTTTTAAGCCCAAAGGCTTAACAAAGGCAGTTGTCCCTCTTTCAAAAAAAATCAAAATTGTCTTTGATCTTTCTAAAAGGAATCAGCTATTTTGAAAGATTAAGGTGTTGCTGCCATAAAACAAAGGTTTTCAAATAGTTTTCTACTTCGAGACTAAGGTATATCTTAGAATCATTTGCATAACACTTTTTACCACGTTAGAATGACCCGAACCTCCATTATTTAGGACACAAAAGGCGTCAACTTGGTTTTCCTTTTCACATTTAACAAATGTTTCTTCTTTCAAAGTTCTTTTTAAGCTTATATATACTAACACTAATTTCCTAAAGACTTTTCTTTAAATCCATCATCGTTAAACCATACTCTCCCCTTATAGATATTATGTCCCCCTTAGAGCACTAATTGAGGCATAGTAAAATAATTAATTCCAAATCTAGTCTAAGTCCAATGGAGCTACCTCAGGTAGATTTTAAGGGGTGCCTAACACCTTCCCCTTATAAGAACAAGAATCCTTACCCATGATCTCACTGGTTAGTAGACCAATAAAAAATACATCATTTAATAATTAAATAGGTACCCTAGTATAGCTTTAAATATTAGGTGGCGACTCTCTTTCATCAACAATAGAGAAACCACAAGTTGAATCTTGTTTTGACAAGTACAAAATAGGGTGCAACAACATGGCGATTCTACTGGGGATCATACTGAAAGTAAATGGGTATCAAACTAGAGTCCAACTCTTTGTAGAATAATGAAGTTTGTTAGGAGTCATAAGTTAGTTAGGAGTCGTATAGGTTCTAGCTTTAGAAAATTGTGTGTGTTTAGGAAAAGGTTTATGTGTTATACTACTGCAAATCGGAGTCCAAATAATTGGGGTCGTGTATTATTATTTATACCAAGACATCAACCGTGTAAACAACAACTGGAAAATCTTAGAAACAAAGCTTATTCTTGTTCTCTGTTTCCCTGGTTTGCTTATTTCTTCATGGTATCAAGAGCTTGGTTCTAACCAAGATTAATTGTGAATCCTGACATCTATATTTACACTGCTATGGCTGCTGAAACATCTGCTAGTCTCTCCTTATCTCCTGCCTCCCTTCATCAACTCATAGCCATATGTCCCATAAAATTGAAAGCCTCTAACTATCTAGTTTGGAAAATCCAAATAACTCAGTTAATACAAACACTGAAAGTTGGAAATATCATCAGCAAGGATCCACCTCCTACTGTCCAAACAAACTAAAACGGGGAAGAAATCCCTAATCCAAAATTCCTTGAATGGGAAGAAAATGGTGTTTCAGTTAGAAGTTGGCTTATGGGAACAATGACTGAGGAGTCAATTTTCCTCATTATTGGCTGCACCTCGGCCAAACAAATTTGGCAAAGTCTTGAGGATAATTACCTACAAGCTAGCAAGGATAAAGAGTTCCAATTGAAGCAGCAACTCCAAAGTATCAAGATGGGTTCAAAGATGGTGGATGATTATGTGATAAAATTCAAGGGAATTTGTGATAGTCTTACTATTATACACCGACCTTTGGATGAGGATAATAAATTTATATGCTTTGCAAAGGGTCTAGGAAATAAATACAAGACTTTGAGGACTGTAATGTTGGGTAAACCTCCATATCCAACATTCATGAAATTTGTCAATGCCTAAGAGGTTTCGAGATGATAGATGAAGATCACGAAGAGGATATTGTAGATCAAGCAATGACTTTTCAAGTTAAAATAAAACAGGGATCTTTTGGTAAAGGTAGAGGAAATTCATATAGAGGAAGAGGACAAGCTAGAGGAAGAGGAGGCTTTGGTCCTAGATTAAACAATTACTCAAATCCCAAACAACTTGGTGGTGCAACAAATAATCAGAAGGAGCACCAATCACAATTAAATCCATGTCAGATCTGTAGAAGAAATAATCATACTATTGTTTCATATTTTTATAGGTTGGAATATTCATATGAAGCTCAACAAGAAATGCCACAAGATCTCTTAACCTCAACGATCAATAAGCAAACAGATAATAACCTCTACATGGACTTTGGAGCAAGTCATCATATGGCACAATCAATAGGTAATCTGAATAATTCTGTCCTATTCCATGGCTCAAACTCGGTTATGATAGGTGATGGCAAATGACTCAAAATTACACATGTTGAGAATAAAGAAATTGGTAAAAATCTACAATTAAAGAACATTCTAGTTGTACCTAAGTTAAAGAAAAACCTATTATCTGTGAGCAAACTTGCAAGCGATAATGAATGTTTATTGGAATTTACTGACTATGAGTTCATTGTTAAGGACAAGAAAACAAGGAGTTTACTGGTGAAAGGGAGTAAAAGAGGAGATTTATATGCCTTAGATCCAAATGATGCCAATATAAAGGTGCATCAAGCTTTGGCGGCCATACGTTCATGTAAAGCATCAGATCAAGTTTGGCATCAAAGGCTCGGGCATCCTAACTCTAGGACCATGCAATTTCTAAACTCAAATAGATTAGTTAGAATTAGTGGTTTGAATAAGAGTTTTTCAATTTGTGTTGCATGTCAAATGAGAAAAGGTTGTAAACAACCTTTTCGGAGTTTAAATAAAATTGAAACTGTTCCTCTTATCAAAATTCATTGTGATCTATGGGGTCCCTCGCCAGTTACATCACCAAAAGGCATGAAATATTATGTGATTATTGTAGATGATCATACAAAATACACTTGGCTATATCCATTGAGAAAGAAATCAGATTTTTTTCACTACTTCTGTTAATTTTCAAAGGCTAGTGGAAAATCAGTTTGATAAGAAAATTAAAATACTTTAATGTGATGGAGGTGGAGAGTTCAGTAGTCAAGTCTTTATTGATCACCTTGGACAATGTGGAATTCAAAGGCAAATTTCATGTCCACATACACCTGAGCAAAATGGCGACGCGGAAAGAAAGCATAGACATTTAGTTGAAACTAGATTAATGTTGCTTTTTAATACTAATGTACCGCTCTACTTGTGGGTTGAAGCCTTCATGACTGTCGTATATCTTATCAATAGATTACCTACACCGGTTTTAAGGATGCAAGCTCCTCTTAAGAAATTGTATGGAAAAAGACCAGATTATAGTGCTCTAAAGAATTTTGGTTGTAGATGTTTTCCACATCTAAAAGGATACAATGACAAGTTTCAACCGAAGACTTTTCCTTGTGTATTTATTGGATATAGTCCCTTGAACAAGGGATATAGATGCTACCATCCTCAAACAAAGAAAGATTATATATCCAGACATGTTATTTTTGATGACCAATGTTTACCTTTTGTTCTTAGTGTTGTACAGGATGCTTCAGGTACAAATTTTTCAATGTCAACATATAAAGAATTCATGTTCCAAAGGAGGTTACAACTGAAGAGTACAAAGATGCAACTCATGCACTGTCACGACCCAAAAATCCAACTAGTCGTGATGACACTTATCCCAACCCGCTAGGTAAGCCAATTGACAACTGACCAATTCCAATGAAACTAATAAGACAATAAAATCAAATAAAATATCTAAAATTAAAACATTCCCCAAGGACTGGTAGTACAAATCATGAGCTTCTAAGATTAGAATATACAAAGCTGGTATGAAATAAATACATCATCTGTTTGAAATGTACATAAACAGATTGTTATGAATCTAAGGCTACCATGAACAAGAGGCAGCTACGACTAGAACACAGGTACATCTTCAAATCCAGCTCCCATGGATCTCAGCAATGTCAGCAGCCAACATTTGCACGCAAGGTACAGAAGTGTAGTATGAGTACAACCGACCCCATATACTCGATAAGTAACAAACCTAACCATAGGTTGAAAGTAGTGACGAGCTGGAACAAAGGTCGGGTCCAACACCAATAGCCAACAACAGTTCATAACAACATAAAGCAAGTAATTAAAGAATTAATTCCGAGATGAAATGGTTAGCTTGTTCATAGTTTCCTGAAAAATAGTTCCACTTTTCAAGTATATCAGTGAAAACCCAAATCCTTTACCGAAATCATCGAAAATATAAGTAAGTTTGAAAACAGTAATTTTTCCCAAAAATCCTTTCAACAATAAATACTAGATAGCCAGTATAACATATATCACTATGCCCATATGTCAATATGAGTGAGAAGTCATGAATGACGTGATACCGTACAGCATGAGGAAAAATTCATGTCTATGCATGTATGTCATATGTGCATGTCAATGCAATGCATCTCAGAGATGAGCTCATGTACTCACACTCTCGGAGTACTCAATCTCTCTGTCTCACACTTTCCACTCATCATGCTCAATCACTCGAAATGCTCTGTCACTCAGTACTGTGTATGGCCAATCCATCCCAAATATATACATAGCAACTGCCAGTCAGTCACTCATTATTGTATCAGGCCAATCCAGCTCGGGGAAGATCCATCCCCAAATATAAATGCTTCGTACAAGATCCATGTCTAGGGAAGATCCATCCGCCAATATAAATCAACCGCGCTCACTGAGGGTGTGTGCAGACTTCGGAGGGGCTACTTCAGTCCAAGCGCTATATCAAGCCAATAATGGCACAAATCAATATAACCTACTGCAGTGTGCAGCCCAATCCCATATATAATCAACATAACATGTTGCGGTGTGCTGCCCGATCCCATAATATCACTCACACTCAGGCCCTCGGCCTCACTCAGTCATCAATATCTCCAATCCATCGGGTTCACAATGCCATGAAACTAGCCCAAAATGATGATATGATATGTCAATAGATAGCAACAGAGACTGAGATATGATATGAAATGAATGAACATGACCGAGTATGAAATTGCAATTTAAACAAGTAATTCAATAGCAATACCTCGGTGGGCCCCAACAGAATAAGCATGACATGGTTTCTAGCATGGATCACAGCTCAATAGCTCTAGTACGTAGAGATTTCATGGTTACAGATAAGATAAGGTGGTTACACAGTACCACAGGATTAATGGAGTCACAATTCACACAGTGCACGCCCACACGCCCATCACCTAGCATGTGCATCACCTCAACACCAAACACATAGCATGTAATTTGCGGTTTCATACCCTTAGCACTAAGTATAGAAGTGTTACTTACCTCAAACAAGCAAATTCCAATATTGAGCAAGCCAAGCTACGCTCCAAGATGCCATCACGCACGTACCGACCTCTGACGGCTCAAAACTAGCCAAAAGCAACTCAAGTACATTAAATAATGCCAAAGGAAACAAACTCAATCGATAAAGGTCGAATCTTTAATCAAAAGCCCAACATCGGCCAAAAAGACAAAACTCAGGCCCGCACCTCGAAACTCGATAGAACTCAAAAAATCCGACAACCCATTAAATTACGAGTCCAACCATACTAGTTTCACTCAAATCCGACTCCAAATCAATGTTCAAACCTCAAAAATTCACATAATGAAACTTTAGGCTAAAACCCCCAATTTATCTTTTGGAACCCTCAATCAAATGCCGAAAATGAAGAGAGATTCATGATATAAAATAAAAAATGAGTAAGGAACACTTACCCCAGTCTGCATGGTGAATTACTTCAAGAATCGCCTCAATCCGAGCTTCATAGCTCCCAAAATGTAAAAATGGCCGAAACCCCCGAAATAGAGTACTTTATAATCTGCCCAGGTATTCCTCTTACGCGAAAGCGGGAAGTTCATCGTGTTCATGATGAACAAAATATACTGCCACCAAAATTACTCTTCGCGTTCGCGGTACACTCCTCGCAAACGGGACTCACAGCTAGCTCAGAACTTCAAGAATGTGGCTCTAACTACGCGAACGCGATTAAGAAGGCCTCTAGCTCCAGCTCCCAGCACAACCCTGCACGTTCGCGATCCCTGATACGGGAACGCGAAGAAGACTTGCCCCAATTCTACGGGAACACGTTCGACCTATCGCAAACACGTTGAAGAAAATTCCCCAGTTCCATAAATCACTACGCGATCGCGGCCATTTCTTCGCGATCGCCGAAGAACAATAGAAACATCAAAAACCAGAAGAAACCAGCAACTCCAAGCTAACCTAGAATGATCCGAAACCACCCCGAAACTCACTCGATCCACTTGGGACCCCATCCAAACATACCAACAAGTCCCATAATACAACACGGACCTACTCGAGGCCTCAAATCACACATAACAACAACAAAATGACGAATCACACCTCAAATTGAAATCTATGAACTTTGAATTTTTAACTTCCAAAACTCGCGCCTAAACATATCAAATCAACCCGGAATGAACCCCAATTTTGTACACAAGTCCCGAGTAACATAATGAAGCTATTCAAATTCCCGGAACCACAATCCAAATCCAATATCCTCAAAGTCAACTTACGGTCAAACTTATGAACTTTTCAAATCTTCAAATTTCCAACTTTCGCCAATTTGCACTGAAACCTTCTAGAAACATCCAAATGCAAATCTGGGCATACGCCCGAGTCCAAAATCACCATCCGGACCTAATCGAACCATCAAAACTCCGCTCCGGGGTCAATGTCACAAAAATTCGAACTTGGTCAACTCCTCCAACTAAAAGCTTCCAGAATAAAATTCATTCTTCCAAATCGATTCTAAATAACCTGAAAAACTAAAGCCGACGATTCACATAAGTCACAATACATCATACGATGCTGCTCAAGACTTCAAATAGCTGAACGAAATGAAAATGCTCAAAACAACCGGTCGGGTCGTTACATCCTCCCCCACTTAAACATACTTTCGTCCTCGAACGTGCCAAGAGTTGTTCTAAAGCTGTCAGATCACCATGTAACCTTACCATGCACATACCCGGAGGTGATCCCACATCACCCTATTCCATATAGGCCTGACGACATAACCTACAATTCAATCTCCCATAGACCTTAGAATCCAATTTCCAACATCCAAAATTTCCTATAAGACCCAAATCTCGCATCTATACACTGTATAAGTCTGAATAAGCTACATCAAGCCATAACTGTAACCCAAGACACAATCATATGATATATACCACATAACTCACATACTCATAGCAAAAGCTTCTAATCACTGTAGCTGCTTAAAATAACTCGGTACTGGTAATAACTCATATCAAGCATAACCTCGTTATAAAACCTTCGAACATTGCCGATGATGAAAGAAATATGTAGAAACTCGTAACCAGTTATCAGACCAACAAGTCATGGAACTCTCCCTCCTTCGACAAGATCTATAGCCAATTTCTAAGCAGACTTCCCATATTATTCTTCCGGAATCAAATATGATACTATTCATTCTAGGTCCAATGAACTCCTCTCATCAAACACAACCACTCTAGTGACTTGCCACCGAATCAAATATGATACTATTCGTTCTAGGTCCAATGAACTCCTCTCATCAAACATAACCACTCTAGTGACTTGCCACCCCAATACAACCTAATGCCACAACCTGTGCAATCCGTGCACCAATAAGCAACAATCCAAATGTACTCCATCGTGGAAAATGACATACACGAGAAAACCATCCCGCAAGTTCAACAAGTACCACCACAATCGCAATGCTACGAACCCATCATACATAGTAGAACCAAGACACACGAATTTGACACAAGGAATCATATCTCAACATAACTTCATTGCAATGTGTGACCCCACCCAAACAATGGTCTGTATGAAATACCTCGAGCCATCATGCCCAAAGCAATAGCCACGTGCAATTTGTAATCAAATACCCAAGTGCATGACCATAATTACGAAGAAGCAAACGACACAATGCCACACAAATCTGAAAGAACATAACCAATGCGCAATCAATCATGCATCACCAAAATGCCCATCTCGCTCAAATTCCGCTATAAAGCCCAAATAGAACCGCACCATGTGTGTGTATAACCAACAAATCACAACCCCTCGTAGCATAGAAGAGTAACTCAATGAACATATCAAAACATGAATAAGCTCAATACCAACCGAATGGCACATCCTTCAACAATATCAGTACGGAGTCAACCAGTTGGACCCGGTGTAGAATACACATCCTCATTGGCCTACCAACGCACCCTGAATCAACTCTGGTCATCCACAAACAGATAAATTACCATCTGAAGGTCCACAATGACTGAATCATAACACTTACTATCATTTGGCTAGCTCTGGCCACAACTTCACAGTCCACGACCACGAAACAATCTGTTTCTGAGAACTCCCAGTCTTCAAAATCCATACACACACAAATCACCTTATCTGATCTCAACTCCCCTACCCGAATGTCCAACACATCTCTCATACACGATCATCCCACGAGGAATACTTATATAACTCTTCCGTGCCACATAGCAAAATCTGAATATCAGCAGTCGCTCACCCATGCGAGCACCGCAATACCAATGAAGCATCCGTAAGTCAAAACACAATGTGCCTTATGAAATGCACACCCTTCTCAAGAAATACCAAGTATTAATAGCATTCACCTAGACATCTGAAATCGTCCATGTTGTCTAAGAATTCATGACCTTCCCTTTAAAACTGAACCGTGGCCTTGCACATGCAAATCTCAATCTCACACAACACGCCGCATCTATCATTTCATCACAAGAAAAGCACGAGAATCTCATAATCAACTCTGAGTCACAAACAAACTACATTCTCAATTAGCCAGGAACCTTCCATTTGATCTCATCCAGGAGAAAATCACAATACGCAACATGCTCCTCACACCAGTAGGAAATATACACCTCGAACCATGGTAGAAACCATTGAGAACACTTTGAAACTCATTTGCACATAACCAAGTCATCAGAACTGAATCTCTCTAACTCCTCCAAGCCACGCAGGTCACCAAACCCAAGATTATTGCCACAAAACACCTGTAGAGACTCATCACATCATAAGTACCCAAAGAACCGATCATATCCACTGTCGTGCTGATCCAACCTACTACCAAACTGTCCTATTTCTCCGAGTTCCTTCCAAATTACCCTTAAGGTGACACTTCTCCTTGCTAGAACACCATGATCCTAAACCAAAACTCACCCTACGAGATCCTAGAATAAAATCACACCGCCCTAAAGCCCATAAGCCGCCGAATTCTCTCTTAAGCACCCCAAAGCACCACAACCGAGACATCCACTCTGAAGAGACCTTATGTGAACCTAGAATTATTTCCTCCATCTTCTTGATACTGAAATGTATAATCCACAATGATATAGAAATACTGCGAGTCCCGACACCATCCAATGTAAATCTCATACCCTAGCCATATACAAATCCAAAAAAATTCTCAATTACTACATATAAATCTTGAACCTATTAGAACCTTCTCGAGAGTTCTCCACTCTCTAGAAAAAAACCCCAAGCGGTCTAACCTAAATGGGCCGAATGATCTGTTCCCCACTAGCAAGACAACACCCAAAGAAGCAATCCACACCTCTAAGCAACCTAGTGAATCCTACTCCATGCGCACTACATCCTTTACGAATAACAACTCAATATTCAATGATTCACATATACCCATAGAGTGTAATACAACCCATACCCAGAAATTCCTTTGCTCGAGTCATTCTTGATCTCAACCTCTGCAAGTCAGAACTGATTCACCAGTATACCTCAAACCGAAACCAATACAACACATAACCGTGCAATTAACTCGTTAATAGCAAACTCTCCCACTTAGCTCAAAGTCATGGAATAAAACATCTGATAACTTACAATAACCATACCCCATTACTTCCATAATAGCATTGTGAGGTTTAAATAAATCCTTCATAAGCTCATGTAACACAAACCATCTAATACTTCAAATTATCTGCAATTCTCGCTTTCACCCTTATAACAGTCAAGCCAACTTCCACAAGTGGTCCAAACTCGAATTTCTACACATATAATTCACTTGTAAAAGAGAACTCTCTTCGAAAACAACATAGGGATCACGCAACCTCAGGACACCCTGCAGGAGATAACCCACCTGCTTAGCCTCAAACTGACACCTCTTTATACCCTTTCACAGCCACATATACTACGCGATCACTTAATCTTCCTAAGTCTGAACTCACCAACAAGGCATGGGAACCTGATTCGTTCCACAATTAAACAACATGAAAGGCCCTCCAATACACTCATAACTCGAGACTATACGTAAAATCAAGACAAAAATCAAACACGCAATTGTCCTTTCTACATATCAAGCAAACTCTTCACATCATATTCAAACCATATGAACACATCTCGCAGTCACATCATACTCATCACGTAGCCATCCAGTCACTCATCGAGTCATAAATTCCACTTATCGGGACACTACCGGATGTATAAGTCCAAAAGCACATGCTCACACAACCTAAATCCCCATGTTCAAGCTACCGTCAATACCCTATCTCAAGTCCTCCAGATTGGCCCATCATCGACACACAGAAATCACACCTTGCACCTCATCCGTGGAATCGCAAGCCGTTGATGCACAGCTGATACCTAGCGCTCACATGCGCATATGAATGCGTGGAAAGAATTTCAAGACTTATGCTTCAAGCTGAATCAATGTCGCACAATAAGGAAAGAAAGATGGGAAGTATATCCTAAATTCCCTGTAGCCTCTCGAAGATAGGTATGGACGTCATCATACTGATTTGCAAGACTCTACTAGACACTTGCTCATGACTTGTAGAACCTATGAACCTAGAGCTCTGATACCAACTTGTCACGACACAAAAATCCAACTAGTCGTGATGGCACCTAACCCAACCTGCTAGGTAAGCCAATTAACAACTGACCAATTCCAATGAAATTAATATGACAATTAAATAAAACAAAATATTAAAAACTAATACATTCCCAAGGACTGATAGTATAAATCATGAGCTTCTAAGATTAGAATATACAAAGCTGGTATGAAATAAACACATCATTTTTTCGAAATGTACATAAACATATTGTTATGAATCTAAGGCTACCATGAACAAAAGGCAGCTACGACCGGAATGTAGGTACATCTTCAAATCCAGCTCCCATCGATCTCAGTAACGTCAGCAGCCAACATCTGCACGCAAGGTGAAGAAGTGTAGTACGAGTACAACCGACCCCATGTACTCAATAAGTAACAAACCTAACCTTAGGTTAGTGACGAGCTGGAACAAGGTCGGGTCCAACACCAATAGCCAACAACAGTTCATAACAACATAAAGCAAGTAATAAAAGAAGTAATTCCGAGATGAAATGCTTAGCTTATTCATAGTTTCCTGAAAAAATAGTTCCACTTTTCAAGTATATCAGTGAAAACCCAAATCCTTTATCGAAATCGTCGAAAATATGAGTAAGTTTGAAAACAGTAATTTTTCCCAAAAATCCTTTCAACAATAAATACCAGATAGCCAGTATAACATATATCACTATGCCCATATGTCAATATGTGTGAGAAGTCATGAATGACGTGATACAGTACAGCATGAGGAAAAATGCATGTCTATGACTGTATGTCATATGTGCATGTCAATGCAATGCATCTCATATATGAACTCATGTACTCATACTCTCAGAGTACTCAATTTCTCCGTCTCACACTTTCCACTCATCATGCTCAATCACTCGACATGCTCCGTCACTCAGTATTGTATATGGCTAATCCAGCCCAGGGAAGATCCATCCCGAATATATACAGAGCAACTTCCAGTCAGTCACTCAGTACTGTATAAGGCCAATCTAGCCCGGGGAAGATCCATCCCCAAATATAAATGCTTCGGACAAGATCCATGTCCAGGGAAGATCCATCCCTCAATATAAATCAATCGCACTCAATAGGGGGTGTGCAGACTCCGGAGGGGCTCCTTCAGCCCAAGCGCTATATCAAGCCAATCATGGCACAAATCAATATAACCTACTGCAGCGTGTAGCCCGATCCCATAATATAATCAACATAACATGTTGCGGCGTGCTGCCCGATCCCATAATATCACTCACACTTAGGCCATCAGCCTCACTTAGTCATCAATCTCTCCAGTCCCTCGGGCTCACAATGCCATGAAACTAGCCCAAAACGATGATCTGATGTGTCAATAGATAGCAACAGGACTGATATATGATATGAAATGAATGAACATGACCGAGTATGAAATTGCAATTTAAACAAGTAATTCAACAGCAATATGACCTCGTGGGCCCCAACTGAATAAGCATAAAGCCTAGACGTGGTTTCTAGCACGGATCACAGCTCAATAGCTCTAGTACGTAAAGATTTCATGGTTACATATAAGATAAGGTGGCTAAACAGTACCACAGGAATAACGGAGTCACATTTCACCCCATGCACGCCCATCACCTAGCATGTGCGTCTCCTGAACGCCAAACACATAGCACGTAATTTGGGGTTTCATACCCTCAGCACTAAGTTTAAAAGTGTTACTTACCTCAAACAAGCAAATTCCAATACCAAGCAAGCCAAGCAACGCTCCAAAATGCCATCATGCATTCATTCCTTCAATAATGCCTTCGCTTCACTTCAAGATGCTATTTACCAAGGAAAGACTATACCGACCTCCGAACGGTTCAAAACTTGCCAAAAGCAACTCAACTACATCAAATAATGCCAAACGAAACAAACCTAATCGATAAAAGTCGAATCTATAATCAAAAGCCCAAATCGGCCAAAAAGTCAAAATGCAGGCCCGCACCTCGAAACCCAATGAAACTCACAAACTTCGATAACCCATTAAATTACGAGTCCAACCATACTAATTTCACTCAAATCCGACTCAAAATCGATGTTCAAAACTCGAAAATTCACATAATGAAACTTTAGGCTAAACCCCCAATTTCTCTTTTGGAACCCTCAATCAAATGTCGAAAATGAAGATAGATCCATGATATAAAATCAAAAATGAGTAAAAAACACTTACCCCAGTCCACATGGTGAAAATTGGTTCAAGAATCGCCTCAATCCGAGCTCCATAGCTCCCAAAATGTAAAAATGGCCAAAACCCCCGAAATAGAGTACTTTATAATCTGCCACGGTATTCCTCTTACGTGAACGCGGGAAGTCCATCGCGTTCGCGATGAACAAAATATACTGCCACCAAAATTATTCTATGCATTCGTGGTACACTTCTCGTGAATGGGACTCACAGCTGGCTCAGAACTTCAGGAATGCGACTCCAACTACGCGAACGCGATGAAGAAGGCCTCCAGCTCCAGCTCCCAGCACTACCCTACGCGTCCGCGATCACTGATACGGGAACGTGAAGAAGACTTGCCCCAATTCTATGCGAACGCTTTCGACTTCTCGCGAACGCCTTGAAGAAAATCCCCCAGTTCCATAAATCACTAGGCGATCGCCGAAGAACAATAGAGACATCAGAAACCAGAAGAAACCAGCAACTCCAAGCTAACCTGGAATAATCCAAAACCACCCCGAAACTCACTCGATCCCCTTGGGACCCCATTCGAACATACCAACAAGTCTCATAATACAACACGGACCTACTCGAGGCCTCAAATCACACAGCCTCAAATTGAAATCTATGAAATTTGAACTTTTAATTTCCTTAACTCGCGCCGAAACATATCAAATCAACCCGGAATGAACCCAAATCTTGCACACAAGTCCCGAATAACATACGAAGCTATTCTAATTCCCGGAACCATAATCCGAATCTGATGTCCTCAAAGTCAACTTCCGACCAAACTTATGAACTTTTTAAATCTTTAAATTTCCAACTTTCGCCAATTTGTGCCGAAACCTTCTAGAAACATCCAAATGCAAATTCGGGCATACGCCGGAGTCCAATTCCCCATCCGGATCTAATGGAACCATGAAAGCTCTGCTCCGAGGTCAAATTCACAAAAAGTCGAACTTGGTCAACTCTTCCAACTTAAAGCTTCCACAATGAAATTCATTCTTCCAAATCGATTCCGAATAACCTGAAAAAAGCAATACCGACGATTCACATAAGTCATAATACATCATATGATGCTGCCCAAAACTTCAAATAGCTAAACGAAATACAAATGCTCCAAATGACTGGTCGTGTCGTTACATGCACAAACAGATCAATTTTTCTCTTCCTAACATGGACCTTAAGTTTGAAATGTAGCAGCAACAAGAACACGTCAATTGTTCCTTACCATAATTGGATTGCAAATTAAATTGATATTGTCAGAGTATAGAATTGGAGGAGAGTCTAAGAAAACTCAATGTGACCCAACAAATGTACTATCCATGTGACTTCAGCAGCAAGAGATGCGAGCACGCGATACTCGGCTTAGGCGCTAGATCTTGCTACTGTGTGCCGGTTTTTCGATGCCCAGGAGATACAGTTTGAGCCCAAGAATACACATAAGGAAGAGGAGTCAGTATCTGAGCAGCTGCAATCTTGCTAAAACAAATGAAGAACCTCCAAGTCGCCCGAGGAAGTGAAAGCTTGGACTATGAGGATCTGTGTATCCACCCGGATGTGGATATGCCAGCAGGGTATAAGCAAGTTGATGTCTTCGACGGGACGGGTGATCCCCACGGGCACTTGAGGGCATATTGTGACAAGTTAGTCGGAGTGGGGTGGAACGAGAAGCTAAGAATGAATTTATTTATTAGGAGTTTGATGGGAGAGGCACTCACCCGGTATACTCGATAGGATTCGCGAAACTGGAGAACCTGGCAAGATATGGCGGAGGACTTCATGAACCGCTCTCTTGGTGAAGCTGTAGAAAAAGCCATCCTAGTCTTTCCAAGAATATGCACGACGGTTGAGAGCAGAGGCTGCAAGGGTGCAACCTCCGCTAGACGATAGTGAACTAACCAAGTATTTCATCAGAACCCAGGAAGGGATATACTTCGAAATAATGATGGGATAAAAATTCTCCGAGCTAGTCAAGATGGGAGATTTCTTAGAAGAGGGTATAAAATCTAGTAAAGTACAATCCATGGAAGCACTGCAAGCAGCCAGCAAGGAAATCCAATCAGGGTCAATCTGTAGCGGAAAGAAGAAGACCCAACCCACATCACGGAAACACTTCCTATTCCCTAAACAACCATTCAACACCACCCACATATGCTCCATTCCATAACACCCAGTCATATTATCACCTTCAACCACAATACCACCCTCCTTGAGTCCACAACAACCTAAACCCACAACGACCATATGCTCCGGTCCAAACCACTACCCACCAAAACTGACCCCACTTGTGCACCATGCCCTCGTCCCAATTTTGAAGAGAGGGGTCCCAAAAATTATACCCCAATTACTCAGCCTCTGGCCCAATTGTTCGAGAGACTGAGAAGAGCAAGATTGATACATCCAGTGGAAGGAAGGGTTCCTGATTATCCCTCTAAGTATTTTGATGCAACTAAAAGATGTGTGTATCATTCCAACGTTCCTGGGAAAGATACTGAAGATTGTTTTAAGCTGAAAAATGAGATTGAAACACTGATCAAGAGCGGAGCCATTTAGTGCACTCCGCCCAATGTGAATGGCAATCCGCTACCAAATCACCGAAACAAGGGATTCAACATGATCATATTGGACGAAGAATATTATCTAAAGGGAACGATTGTCACAATACCAAATGTAGAAGCCGCCAGGATCCCACCTCAAAGGGCTCCAATGATTACAGTACAAGTGAGACCTACAGTGACAGTTCAGACTTATCAACAACAACCTGCCGTTGCTACAGGGGACGAAGAGAGTCAGAAATACAAAATTATCCCATGGACGTACCAGCAGAAGGGGAAGGCCAAGATGACAGACTCAGCCGCAGCCCATGGTATGACTAGGTCTGGGAGATGCTACGCTCCCAATCATGCAAATCGAGGGAACTTGGAAAGAGAGAAAATTCAAAGAAGGAACATAGCAGACCCAGAAGCCGCTGAATTTTGGAAGAGAATGTCGACCAAAGAGTACTCCATGGAGGAGCAGCTGAAGAAAACTCCAGCACAGATATCAATCATGGACTTGTGATGAGCTCCGACAGTCATAAGGATACCTTGTTGAAAGTACTAACCGGGGTAAGCCTACCACACAACACCACCAGTGAGGCGATGGCTGCAATAATTAAGAAAATGGTCAAAGCAAATATGATCACTTTCAGAAGAGACAAACTTCCTATCGAAGGCATAAGTCACAACAAAACCTTTCATATCACTATCAAATATGGAGATAAAGTGGTGTCACGAGTGCTGATTGATAGAGGGTCAGGAGTCAATATTTGTCTGCTCTCTAACTTAAGGGAGTTTGGAATCCATCTTAGGGAAGTCAAGGAAAGCCACGTGAGGGTAAGGGCCTTTGATGGTTCGCAGAAGGATGTTATTGGAGAAATTTATTTGGCTTTGCAGATCGGACCGGTTGAATTTCCCATATTGTTTCAAGTAATTGATATCTCTTCTTCCTACAACTTGCTGCTGGGAAGGCCCTGGATACACATGGCAGGGGCTATCCCATCCACTTTACACCAATGCATAAAATTCGATTGGGGATGTCAGGAGATCGTGGTCCACGGTGAGTGGGGTCACTCCCCTTATTTGGAGCATGTTGTTCCATTCATTGAAGGGTAAGACGGAGTTGCTTTCCATGCAGTGGAAATCATGCAGACTACCGAAATGGAAGAGATTGAACAAAACTTGGGAATGAAGTCATCGTATAGATCCAAGATAACTATGAGGGAGATGATGAAATATGGATACAGACCAGGAACAGGGTTAGGAGCCAAGTCAGACGGAATCACAGAGCCAATTGAAACTAATGGGCAGAAAGGAAGGGCCAGCATAGGATATTAGCCTCTGGTGGGGAAAGCTCTGACCGGTAGCTCCGAGAAAAAGGTTTTTGCGCCAGAGTATGTTTCAAGTCTGGGCCAAAGTTCAGTATCAGAAGATGATATCATCTATGGGATGGGAAAGTGTTTCTGAATATGATCGAAGAATGCTGTGAAGGGACTAACATCAAGACACCGACCATCAGGCATGCTGACCAGGGGAAGAGTTGCGGAATTGGACCACCATGCCATAATATTTAAGCCCGATTTGACTCTAAGGATAAAGGAGGAAATAACCAAGCAGATAGAGGCGAATGTGGTAAGAGTCACAAATTATCCCAGCTGGTTGGAAAATATTGTCCCAGTACCCAAGAAAGACGGAAAGATCAGGATATGCATGCATTACTGAGATCTCAACAAATCTAGTCCAAAGGACGACTTCCCTTTGCCAAATATCCACATCCTCTTTGACAAATGTGCGAAGCATGAACTGCAACTGTTTGTGGATTGTTTCTCTGGGTACCACCAAATCTTGATGCATGAGGAAGACGTAGAAAAGATAGCATTCACCAGACCTTGGGGAGTGTACTGCTGTAAAGTCATGTAGTTCGGTCTCAAGAATGCCGGTGCCACCTACATGAGGGCCATGATGACCCTTTTTTACGACATGATTCATAAAGAGATTGAAGTATATGTGGATGACGTCATCATCAAGTCTAGAAACAGTTCAGAGCACTTGGACGATTTGAGGAAATTTTTCGAACGCCTGCGGAGTTATAGTTTAAAATTGAACCCGAAAAAGTGCGCGTTCAGCGTCCCTGTTGGAAAACTGTTGCGCTTCATCATAAGCAGGAAAGGGATAGAGCTGGACCCATCGAAAATCAAGGCCATTCAGGAATTGCCACCACCAAAGAGTAAGAAAGATGTGATGAATTTCCTAGGTAGACTAAATTATATTAGTCGCCTCATAGCCCAGTCCACGGTGATCTGTGAACCCATTTTCAAATTGCTGAAAAAGGATGCTGCCACAAAATGGACAAAAGAGTGCCAAAAAGCCTTCGACAAAATCAAAGAGTATCTGTCAAATCCACTAGTGTTGGTTACCCCCAAGCTCGGGAAGCCATTATTACTATATCTGTCAGTCCTGGATAACGCCTTCAGCTGTGTGTTGGGACAGCATGACGAAATTGGGAGAAAGGAGTAGGCCATCTACTACTTAAGTAAGAAGTTTACACCATGCGAGGCCAAATATACTTTGATAGAACACATTTGTGGTGCTTTGACTTGGATCACCCAGAAACTAAGGCATTACATATTAGCATACACTACGCATCTAATATCTCAGCTCGACCTGCTCAAGTACATCTTCAGAAGCCGATGCCGACCGGAAAGCTCGCTAAATGGAAAATTCTCCTTAGAGAATTTGACATTGTGTACATAACTCAGAAGGCTATCAAGGGGAAAGATTTAGCCGACCACCTCGCAAAGAATCCGTTGGATAGGGATTACGAGCCACTCACTACGTATTTTCTCAATGAAGAAGTATTATTTGCTGGAGAAGATATTGCAGAATCATACCCTAGATGGAGATTGTTTTTCGATGGAGCAGCAAACTATAAAGGAGTCGAAATTGTGGCAGTCCTAATTTCGGAACCCAGACAGCACTATCCAGTATTAGCAAAGATAAGATTCCCTTATACCAATAATATGGCTGAATACGAAGCATGCATCCTTGGGATCAGACTGGCAGTCAACATGAACATTAAAGAACTCTTGGTTCACGGGGATTTCATCCGAGTTTCGCCGAATGAGTTAAATGTGATGAGTTCACGCTGGTCGTTCGCCACTTGGGGCATGGACGTGATTGGACCCATAGAGCCTGCCGCATCAAATGGGCATCGCTTCATCTTGGTAGCTATCGATTATTTCACTAAATGGTTTGAAGCATCTACCTACAAAGCCGTCACAAAGAATGTAATAGCAGATTTCATCCGAAACAACATCGTCTACAGATTTGGAATACCTGAGTCTATCATCACTGACAATGCCGCTAACCTCAATAGCGACCTCATGAGACAAATCTACGAGAATTTCAGGATCGTCCACCACGACTCCACAGCCTATAGACCACAACGGAATGGGGCAGTCGAGGCAGCCAACAAGAATTTCAAGAGGATTCTAGGAAAGATAGTGGACAATCACAGGCAATGGCACAAGAAACTATCTTTTGCCTTACTGGGTTATCGAACCACCATGAGAATATCCACTGGCGCAATGCCGTACACTTTAATATACAGCACTAAAGTTGTGATACCCGCAGAAGTCGAGATACCATATTTAGGAGTCATTTAAGAGGCCAAGTTGGACGATGCGGAGTGGATACGGGTCAGATAGGAGCAACTCATGCTCATAGATGAGAAAAGAATGGATGCGGTATGCCATGGTCAGCTATATCAGAACAGGATGGCCAGTGCATTTAACAAGAGGGTGAAGCCTCGTCAGTTCGCACCGGGGCAGTTGGTCCTAAAGAAAATCTTTCCCCACCAAGAGGAAGCCAAAGGAAAGTTCGCACCAAACTGGCAAGGTCCTTACGTGGTTCAATGAGTATTGTTGAGTGGAGCTCTAATCCTGGCAGAAATGAATGGAAGAATCAACACAAAGCCTATCAACTCAGATGCAATCAAGAGATACTATGTTTGAAGACAAATAGAGTTAGGTTTTTGCTGTAACAAAACTACATTAAACCTGACTTCCTACTGAGGGATACGTTGGCAATCCACGTAGAATTCAGTTTCTCTCCCTATTTTCTTTTGTAATAGAAAAACCAAATATCACTTTTGTATGTTGATTTGGAACTATGCCGACTTGATTTCCTTAGGAAGGAATACATAGGCAATCCTCATTGGATTCAGTCATCTTTTATAATTGAACTACGTTTTGGCCTGATTCTATTTGGATACATAGGCAGTCTGAGTTAGACTCGGCCATTTCATGCTTAATCTCATCATTTTTGCATTTATTGTAATCAGACTACGTCTTCATCTGATTCCATTTGGATACGTAGGCTGCCTAAGTCAGGCTCAGTCATCTTCATCATATTTTGTTATCATCTACGAATTACGTTTAGACCTGATTCTGTTTTGGATACGTAGGCAACGTGAAAGGGTTAGGTCATAACCTTAGGAAAAACCTTTGTAATGCATTAGTTTGATTAGGACGCAGTCACATGGCAAGCAGCCGCGTCATCAAGCATCGCGAAAGAACGACATCAGCAGGACAAAGTTTCAAGAAGAGACGCTCACTTGAGGGGAACTTTTCGTAACATGTCATAATCCGGAATGACGGCATTTGTCTTAAAACAAAGCTTTTCAAAATTGTTTTTCTAAAAAGTACAGTAATTTGTTCCACCTACCGAACTTCGTGGCGTAACCATATCAGAAGCCGGAGCAAACCAACACTGTGGTCGACACAAACCAACTTCCCCGCTCCCATTAAGAATTTTTCTTTGAGTGCAGGGTCAACAGGAAGCAAGGAAGTGTTGAGACCACACTGGGGCAAATGAAGAATCCACCACCTTCCCAGGATTATCTCCCTTTACTCCCTTACTTGAATTTTTCTGGTACAACTAAAGCTAATCTTTGAATCCTTTGCAGGTACTTCGGAGTCCAACCGATGATACAGAAAGGGCATTGTATATAGCAAACCGTCTGCTCAACCCATCGAAGCACCTTGTACAAACAAGACATCGGCTTCACCAATTGAAGCCCTGTATATAGCAAACCGTCTGCTCAATCGATCGGAGCACCCTGTATAAATCAATGTCGGCTTCGCCAATCGGAGCCTTGTATACAGCAAACTGTTCATTCCACCAACGGAACAATCCGTACTACCGCTCCATCGCAACGGAGGCCAGAATAGACAGTCGCAAACCTCGTCATTGACATTCTGGCAATCAATGGGTGCAAATTAGCTTCGCGGTCAAGAGTATCTCTTGGGCATGTTTTTCTTTACTTAATTTGAATGTTTAATTCAATCACTCCAAAGCAGAGATTATTTTACATTTTAGTGCAAAGCTCTCCTAACAAGCGAAGACGCACTCTACAAATCAAGCTCTCCCAATAAGCGGAGACATCTCCTCAGTGCAAAGCTCTCCCAACAAGCGGAGACGCACTCTACAAGTCAAGCTCTCCTAACAAGCGGAGACACTTTTCAATGCTCTGACAAGTGCGGAACAATGCACAGCCTAGCTAACAAATCGAGTCAAGATCAAGTATCCTATCATCCCAATCCCAAATAACGGCTCATGAGCAACCAGGCATCATCATTCCTGCGTTATTTTACATCACATCTTAATATATTCTGCATTGCAATATATGGGTATGTGTGTATTTCATTTTTGCAGGAACACACATTGCAACGTGGAACTCCTTCTAAGAATCAAACCAAACTACAACGCTATGAGGAACATCAAACTCATTATCGGGTCAAGGATCCAAGTTCAGACACAAAGCGACTAGTGGAATTCCAAATCTTCAAATCCTTCAAGTCAAGCTGCAAATTCAAGCCATCGCGAGTGCCTAATCCTCTGTCTTGCTGTATTGCCATAATACGATACTGGGGCTGTTCCTGCGAGTATCGCTTCCTCAAAAATCTTCACTCCATAACTATATGAAGCCTGATCCTCGTCAAGCCCGAGGAATGTAAGCAATTCAAAGCTAGAATTCAGCCCGATTCCCTGAATTTCCTCCTAGGAATTCTCTAAATCTTACAATTCATAATGATCGTGCCACTCCTGCAATGCATGCTTAAAGTCGGGACAAAATTGGCTTTGGTTCAATTTCTTTGCAAGAAAACTCTTTCATCGTCTTCCATCAAAGAGGGGTAGATGCTGACGGCCAATTTTGGCCCTCCCTTTTAAAATTAATTTATTTACACTTAATAATTTACAATGAATGTTTTGAAAGTATTTTCTATCAGTAAATACCTATTTTACAAAATTGATTAATTACTAATTTTGAAATTAATAACCTAGTACTAACATTACATAATTATAAATATACTTACTACTTCTTATATCATTGAGGCAATTGCTAAAATACACTATATAGGCTTTATAGTTAGTTTAATGAATTATTTCTCAAATTCCGATTAATTAGATATTTATGTTCAAATTAGTTTTATAATTTAGAAGACAAAATATTTCATAAATAATTAATTATAACAATTAGTAGTATGTTTGGTAATTGCAATTTTATTACATTTTATTGAAAATAATTAAGTTCATTTAAATTAATTTAAAAGGGTTAGAAAACCAAAAGGCTACAATTGCAAATCTCCAATTAAACACAAGATGGCCATATTTTGAACTAATTTTGGCCCAATACCAAGTCCAATCTGGAAAAAGCACCCAGCCCAGACACCCTCTCTTTCCATCTTGGCGATCCGCGTCCTTCTCCCTAAACCAATCAGAGCACGCCATGTCACTCTCTAATCCCACTCACATAACAAACATAAACGATCTGATCCGTTGATCCAGACCGTCGAGGGTCCAAGATTATCCCTATTTTCTCTATTAACATGTTATCAGATATTATCTCCGTCGCCGAATCATACGAATCCAACAGTTTCCGTATTTTCCCAAATTGATTTCTTTAAACACATAAAGCCTCGATTTGTCGGGGCCCTTGATCAAATGATCAAACGGCCCATATTCCATCTCTCAATCATAACCCTCAGAGACCAACCCCAATCCCCTAACCCTAAATCATTTAGCCTTTGACCCTGCCGCCCTTCTTTCCCTTTTCTCTCTCACTTCTCTCAATCTCACAGACATGTCTAGCAAAGAAACCTTGCACAAATTTGTGCAAGGCTTCAAATCATCTATAGATTCATACCTTATGTCCCTCATATCCACAATTCCCGCCGATAACTTCCTCGCCTCGTCGCTTCACCTCAAAACCCCTTAAATCCGAACTCTAATCTTCAAAGATGAAACCTCAACTCACCATCGATCTTTCAAATCCATGGCATGCATGGCCATCCGTTCTGTCTCTGTACTACAAAACTCATCACTTCCTTTCAATTTTCATCATTTAATCTCAATATCCCTATTTGAAGAAGTCAGACCAAAAGGGTGAAGCTTCAACTCGCCAAATCTCCTCCTTTGTCTTTTCAAATCAAAGTGAGCCTGAGATGCTAGCTAGCTTCAATATTGATATTCGACACCCAAAGGTCAAATGCAGTGACCTATGGGTATTAGGGTTCTGACCAGTGGTCTCTCGTACCTCAACGGTTAGATTCCCTCCTCTCAGATAAAATCCCTAACGATTTCCCCTCTGTCTCTCTAATTTTACTCGCCTATGCTTGCATCATCTAGTAGTCGTCATCTTCCACTACTGAATTTGAAATCTTCTGAAACCCTAAGCCACTAATGGCACTATAAAAGGCTTTCAATTCTCTCACCAACCAGACGAGAACACAATAACCAAACCTAATATTTTCAACCTGTAGAGCTAATAAGAACAAGAAGCTATCACGAAATTACTTAGAAAAATTTCACTTTTAGTTCTGAGTAGCAAATTGAGCTAGGGTTCTAATTAGTTTCTGGTTTCTCTCTGATTTTGAGTATTGCATTGGTCGGGTGAGTTCTTGATCCTATACGGCTAAACAAGAACCTTTTGTTTGGTTTGCTGCTCAAGAGGAGGTCAGTATGCCTCCATCCTCTCTCTCTTAATTGCTTCATTTAAAATAATGAACGTGTTATTGTTTTCTTGGTTAACTGCTTAGTCTATAATATTTATTCAACCTTTAATTACTAGGTGCGCTTAAAGTCAACTACAACTAGAAGGCATGCCGATCTTGCCACCAACAAACCTTTAACTTTGACTATGAAAAGCAGAAAATAGTGGTGCACTATGACTTATTAATGATCTATGATAAGTTGTTGTGTTTATTAAATGTTAATTAGGTAGCTGTGTGACTTTAATGACCTCATTTTTTGTATTGAATAGCCTATGTCTTTAAGTTGTTTAACTTGATGATTTCTCACATCTGCCTAAGACCTTAGACCTTACTCTAATGTTCTGTTATAATCTTCATGCTGCATTTTGAGTTCTGTTAAGGTCCTTTTGCAACTTTCATAATCTTCATGTTGCATTTTGAGTTTTATTCCACTTAATTCTCTGTTATAATCTTCATGCTCATCATGCTATATTCTGAGTTTTTCTCCACCTAATGTTCTGTTATAAGTCCTCATGATTCATCATGTTATATTCTCCTGAGTTCTATGTCTAGGTTCTACTATAGACATCATGTTTAACATGCTACACCCTTCCAATTTATGCTATTCTACTTAAGCTTTTCTGTTCATCATGCCATATTTTTGAGTTCTATCATGCTATACTTAGGGTTGTTATTGCAGTCTTCATGTTTAACATGCCATATTCTTTTAGATTCTGTCATGTTAAATGTGGGATGTTGTTAGATAACCCTAGCTAGGGTACATATGAAATACATAGGATAACTATGCCTCACTAGGTTAAGGCTTATGAAATGCTTTCATAAATGTTTATTAGTCTTTAAGTATCCTTTGAATCCTTATCATGAGTGCTTTACGTCCATATCTAACTGTTAGCTTGTAAACAATTCTATTGGGGTGGATATCCTTTGAATATCAGTAGAATTAGTCATGATCAGTCTATCCCTTATGAACAGACTATAGTTGTGCCTTGTTGATTATTTCTGTAAATTGAATATGATTCCATCATGTTTATCTATCCAACCAAGCATGTGTAGATGATTTAAGTCTGTTAAGTGTAATGTTTCCCCTATCCTTAACTCCCCTAATGATACTGACAACCTGAATCTTCAATGTTTAGGGCTCATCTTGTCTTGTGAAGTCATAATCTTGATTGAAATCTCTGTATGTGTGGGATTTCGGCATGACCTTTTGCTTATCTTTCATGACTTCACATTTTGAACATTGTTTTAACTTATACTCAGTCTTTTCTTTCCTTTGTTATTCTGGACTGAATCTGGTGTAAGGGAAACCATCTACTGTTATTGGTTAAATGCATTAACCTGCTTATATCGTTGTCTGAATCTGTATTACTATTCTCAAGGGATTCAAGCAATGTCATTAACCTAAGTGCATGCTCATCTGTGATCAATGTTAAGGCATTCGTCTTTGTATCCTAAAGCTGTTATAATTCCAAACCATGTGCCTTATTTCTCTATGAGATGTATGATTCCTGTTGTCTAATTTTCAGCAATAATAGCATAAGTATTCATGTTGCCATATGTGCCTAGAACTCTGATTTTCAAAACCTGTTCATGTGTGTGCTTCACTTATTTAATGCTGAAGTATAGGGACTATTCTATGTGTCTATTTCTTTGTTATTCTGGTAAGGAAAGTAGGCTCCTATGGTAGGAAATGTCATAGTGGGTGGTTTGCATTGAGTAGGCCTCATTGGCTTTCAAACCTATAGGGAAGAGTTAGTCATTAGTGGTTAAAGGTATTTGGGAGTAGAGTTTAACTCTAGGTTGGGCTGCTCTCCCCGGCACAAGCATTGCCCTGGGCCTTGAGACCCTTGGGAACTTTGAAGTGTCGGGGGATTCAAAGGGGGCACCGGCCTTGAGTAGAACTCTCTCCTTAGTCCTTAATTCATTGACACTTATTAATGTGGATCTCACTATACACAACCTCCACATTAGCATGATTCCCTTAGCATTTAGGTATTGTTAGTAACCTCTTCTTTTAATCTTTGCTTAGTATGATTCCCTTAGCGTGTAATTACTATAAGTGATTTCTTTTAGTTTTTGATTGAGAATTTTATGTATGGATATGTATACAATATTGTTATTCTAATGACCTTCTCTTTTATTTCTTGGCATGTACAAATGATTTGGGCCTGTTGGGTTCTTTAAGAACTCAGGCCCAAGTCCAGCTCTACTATGGTCCAAGGATCTGCCGTCGCTCGTCATTTGTTACTGCTGGTCGTGCCTTTTGAGGCCTAAACCTCCCAGAGTCACTTCTTTCCCTTCACCTCTTTACTTATTGTTTCGTCATTCCTTAGTTGCACTATGTCATTGCTCGTTGTTATTTTCTGTTGTTATATCCCATTATGTATGTGACAAGTATATATTGGATTGAATGTTTATCCTTATCTTTTAATTCATAGAATAACTTAGGCAAGCCTAAAGAACTTAGGATTAAAAAGAAGCCTTAGTTAGAAATCAATTTCATATCCGCTAATTGTAAGTTGTTGTTAATTTGTCATGCTTTACTAACTTTTTTCTTATATTTTTGAAGTCCAAAGGCTTAACAAAGGCAGCTGTCCCTCTTTCAAAAAAATTAGAATTTTCGCGAATTTGATCTTTCTAAAAGGAATAAGCTATTTCGAAAGATTAAGGTGTTGTTTCCCTAAAACAAAGGCTTTCAAAAAGTTTTCTACTTCAAGACCAAGGTATATCTTAGAATCATTTGCTTAACACCTTTTTACCATGTTAGAATGACCAGAACCTCCATGACTTAGGACATAAAAGGCTTTAACTTGGTTTTTCTTTTCACATTTATACAAACGTTCTCATCTTTCAAAGTTCTTTTTAAGCTTATATATACTAAGATTAATTTCCTAAAGACTTTTCTTTAAATCCATCTTCTTTAAACCATACTCTCCCTATATAGATATTATGTCCTAATATATGGTAAGCTATACCCTTAGAGCACTAGTTAAGGCATATCAAAAATAATTAATTTTAAATCTAGTCTAAGTCCTATGGAGCTACCTCAGGTAGATTTTAAGGGGTGCTTAACAACTTCCCCTTAGAAGAACAAGAACCCCTACCTATGATCTCACTGATTAGTAGACCAATAAAGAATGCAACCTTTGGTAATTAAATAGGTACCCTAGTATACATTTAAATATTAGGTGGCGGCTCTCTTTCATCAACAACAGGGAAATCACAAGTTGAATCTTGTTTTGACTAGTGCAAAATATGGTGCAACAGGTCCGGGGTTGAATTTTGTTTATGTTTTGGGAAATTGTAAAAATAATAACTTTATCTATCGTAATTGGTTTACCTTGCATTGTTTGATGATATTAAGTCATTTTTGCTTAGATTTGAGCCGTGTGGAGGGTAATTTTAGGGGAAAAGCTATTTTCGAGGGTTGATTTGGCCTAGTTAAGGTAAGAATCTTGCCTAAATTTGTGTGGGGAAACTACCCCTTAGGATTTGGGTTGTTGTGTGTTAATTGTACTATGTGGAAGACGTGTACACAAGGTGACGTGGTTGTACACAGGCTACATGTTGTATTTTGACCGGTTTAGATTTTTAGACTTCTTCCATGTATTTAATCTAATTTGTTATAACATGTTACATCTTTCATTGTTAAATTTACTCTCACATTCTCTAATTGACGTTGTTAGAATTTGTTCTGTCCTTTATTGTTGTAATTCCTCTTATATGCTTTAGTTGAAGTGGCTACCTCCCTTATCGTCTTGTTACCCCTTTTTTGTTGAATTACTCTTACTTGAACTTGTTATTTCGTGGAATATCTTCTTGTTGGGTTATGGATGTTGAAGTTGTGAAAGCCATTATCACATTGAGGTTGAAGTTGTTAATTGTTGAGATACATTTCCTTGTTGAGTATTCCGCATTCATTTTGTTGTTATTGAGATTCATATACACATTGTGATTGAGCCATGGGCTATATGTTGTGCTAACATTGGTATTGTTGATTTTGGCAAGTGTTATGGTATATGGGCACATGTGTGCGAGTTGATTATTGTGTTGTGATATTGATATGCATGTGGTGGTATAAGGATAGGGGCTGATACGCATGCGGTGAGATAAGGTCGGATTTATACACGTGTTGCTAGTAAGGGAATTACTTGAAGCCATGTGGTGAGATAAGGGGGCTAAAACGTGTGTAGTTATTTCGGGAAAATGTTCTAAAAAATAAATGCAAGGCTCACGCGGTGATATGAGAAAAGATTGTGATTGCGATTGTGAAATGAGGTTATGAGGTGTGGTACCTCGGTTGTGATTCTTGTTGTGCATCCTATATTAAATAAAGGCTTGTTGGTTGAGCAGTCCTTATTGTTTTCTCCATTGTCTTACTTGTAATTGTCCGTATTTGACTACTGATTTTTTTATCATGTGTTCACTACTTGTTGCCTTTACCGCTTAAATTTCCGTCGTTAGCTTACATTATTGAACTACTTATCTATCATTTACTTACTCGCTTTCCATTATTAGACTATGCATTCAATTTTTTTTATCCTAATAGGTGTCTTGACCTGGCCTCATCACTACTCTATCGAGGTTAGACTTGATACATATTGGGTACCGTTGTGGTATACTCATACTACGCTTCTGCATATTTTTGTATAGATCCAAGTATATCTGCTCGGGCCGGGCGCCAGTGATCATTCAGTTATCTTTTTGGAAACTTCAAGGTATACGTGCTCGACGTATGCAGGCTTCAGAATCACCTTCTGTCATTTCCTTTACTATTTTATACCCTATTTTCAGACAGTGTTGTGTTGGAGATGTTAGTACATTCTATAGAGTTTATGACTCGGTTCCACCAGTTTTGGGGATTATGTTGTTAATGTTCTATTTTGGAGTCATTATGATTTGTATCGGTTTATTTTATTATCTCAGTTTTGTTACCTCTGTTAAACTATCAATGAATGTTAGGCTTACCTAGTTTTAGAGACTAGGTGCCATCAAGACATCTTAAGGTGAGAAACTAGGATCGTGACAGTAACCTAATACCATAATGCAAGCCCGCAATAAACCTCCGCACTCTTTCTGCATCTGTGGGGAGTATCATAAGTGCGTGGTGAGACAACTCAGAGAATCTCGCCTCATAGCCGGTCACAGACATCTGACCTTACTGGAGCCGCTCGAAGTGACCACGTAACTCTTTCCTCTAAGAGAGTGGAATATATCTCTCCAAAAAGAGACATGTGAACTGGTCCCAAGACAAGAGAGGTGAACCTGCTGGCCTGCTATAGAGATAAAACTTCCACCATCTACGGGCTTTGCCCTCCAATTGAAATGTGGTGAAGTCCACTCCGTTGGACTACAATACTCCCATATTATGCAGTCTGTCCCTACAACGATCAATGAAGTCATGTGGGTCCTCATGCCGCTCACCGCCAAAGACAGGAGGATGAAGCCTAGCCCATCTGTCCAGCCGCTCCTGCTGCTCAATGGACGTGGATGGTGTGAGCTCTTGTATATCTGCTGCAACCGGCTAGGCCCGGCCCGCAGGTAGTGCACTTGGGGTATGATAAACGACATCAGCATGCCCTGGTACCTGAGCGGTTGGGGTCTGTACTCCAACTCCCGCTTAAGATGTGGTCGGATTTGCCGGAAATAGCCCGGCCTGAGGAATCTATGAACCGCAGATACGGCCCATGACCTCCTGAAATCCCAGTGTAGTCATAAAATACGTAGGGGCCAGCTCAGATGCAGGCACCTCATCCTGCTCCTCAATAACAGGATCCTCCACTGGATCCACTTGTGGTACAACAGGAGCAACTCTAGGATGCCCTCGTCCTCTAGCAGGAGTTGTGGCCATCGCTTGGCCTCTATTAACCGACGGAGCAACCCCTCTGCCACCAGGTACAATCGTAGCGCGCGTTCTCACCATCCGATAGAGAATAAGAGAAAAGATACTTAGCAAAACATCAATTGCACAATAGGAGATGAAGAAAGAGAAGTTTCCTAACACCTTATAGCTTCTCGAAGATAAGTACGGACGTCTCCGCACCAATCCGCAAGACTCTATTAGGCCTGCTCATGACTTGTGAGACCAAAGTGAACCTAGTACTCTGATACCAAACTGTCACGACCCAATTCTCACTATAATCCGTGATGGCGCCCAACATTGCCGTTAGGCAAGCCAACGGTGTACGTGACCTTACAAACTCGAATATTCGTAGGCAAGCCAATGGCGCCCACGTGCTCGGATTCCAGAAATTTTTGTAGATAAATGTTACCCATGACCTTACAAACTAGAATATATAATTTCTACTCAATTCCATAATCAATTTCGTGATCTAATCTCATTTATTTCAAACCCTAGGTTTTTCAACATAATCCCATAGTTTTTCATAATTTCTATGTTAAAATCTGCCCATAATCTATGTATTAAACTCACAGTAAGTAGACATCACTTACCTCATGATGCTAGGTGGAAATCCATCTCCAAGAAGCTCTAAAATCGGCCAAACCAATGTGAAATGAGAGAAAATGAGTCTAAGTCCCGATTTTAAAACATGTTTTTGCCTAGTGGTTCTTCTTTGCGATCGTGGAAGGAGCCTCGCGATTGCGAAGGCAAACCATCCATCACCCAAAAAAGTTTCCTTTGCGAATACGATAGGGCCATCGCGATCACAATGCCTAATGTGGCTTACCCTTCGCGAACGCAAGTGGCCCTTTGCAAATGCGAGTGGCCCTTCAGGAATGCAAAGGCCAAGGTCTGCCTCCTCCCCCAACTAGCCTCCCACTATGCGAACGCAACGCATCAATCGCGAACGTGAAAGCTAGTGGCTCCAAAGCTTCGCGGTCACAGCTCCTATTTGGCGAACGCGTAAAACAAAAGTCTCGCTGTCCAAATCCTTCATCGCGAATGCTGGAGAACCTTCGCGTTTGCGAAGAAGGAAATCAATAGCAAAAAATCTACCATTTTGGACTTAACTCCAGGTGGTCCGAAACACACCCAAGCCACCCCAGACCCCGTCCATAAACACCAACAAGCTAATAAACATAATCCAGACCTGCTCGAAGCCTCGGAACACCTAAAACAACATCGAAACCAAAAGTTGCAACTCAAAACCAAATTAACCAACACTTGAACTTCAAACTTCTTCAACTAGATCTAAACACGACGAATCATACTTAGACAACTCGGCATGACGCCAAATTTTACGCACAAGTCACAAATCACCATATAAACCTATTCCTAAGTTCGGAATCCCAGAAGAACATCAATAACATCAAAGTCTACTCCAAACCAAATTAAGAAACTCTAAAACCTTTAAGGTGCCAACTTTCGACAATAAGCGTCGAAACACTCCCGGTTCACCCGAAACTCAATTCGATCATATGCTCAAGTCCAAATACGAACCTATTGGAACCTTCAAATCCTGGTTCCGAGGTCGTTTGCTCAAAGTGTTGACTCAAGTCAAACTTGGCCACCTTAGGCCACCATTAAGGAATTAAGTGTTCCGAATTCAACCCGAACCTTTTCAAAACCAAACCAATTATCTCCGCAAGTCATAAAACAGTAAAAGCACATACCAGAAGTATTAAATAGGGGAACAAGGATAAAAAAGCAAAACGACCGATCGAATTGTTATACTAAATCTATTACGTATCCTGTTTGGCATCTTCGTTTCTCTCTTTTTCGACGAGCATGGACTTTTAATTGCTTTTGCACTAGCGTCTAGTGAAGGAAAAATAAAAAATAAAATAAAGACTAAGTTGAGGGCTTTTGCTTACGTCTATGATTACAATGTGCATTCTCTGTCCTTATTTTATAGTCTTCTGTTAATATATGTGTGTTGAGTGGAAACATCCTTAATACCCCAGTTAACTGATTTAAAAATTTTGATGTTTTTTCTTGTGTATCTAAATTTGTACTCTACCCATATGTTCATTTCTCGATGTACACGGTCTTATGTAAATTTTTACATATTGTTCTTCTTGTTGTTCTTCTTTTTTTGTGTGTTTGTTGAGGAAACATAGCGATGGTGGTGTTGATAGATGTTCAGGCTGAATTGATTTTACTTCTAATAGATTTTGAAGGGTGGAAGGTGGTCTATATGATATGTATATTCTATGTATATTCGTCTATAATCATGTGTGTGTATATTCTATATACATATATATATATATATATATACATATATACATATACATATATATATATATATATATTACTTTGTATATCCATATATAATCATCTATATCTGTGTAATATTAACAATTATACAGGATTATACATAATTATACGTAGTTATACAATATGTACAATGAAAGAGAAAGGTTTGACTGTATATATTATGTATAAGAGTATATACTCAACATATACCCACCATATATTATGTAATGTTAACGGCTTCTTTGGATGGTATTCTATCGTATTGTTGTTTTAAATACAATATTTGTTTTGATTTTTATTTAAATTTTATTGTATCGTATCGTTAAATCTATCTTTACGTAACATATTAAAATGTGTGGACTTTTATTTGCGGAACAGCCAATTTGGTGTGATCGCGTTGTTATCTTATTTTTTCTCTCATGTTGCCCTTTTTATTATTAAATAGTTTTATTTTATCCTTTATCCTACCTTTTTATATAATAATATTACCTCATACCTTTTTTTCTTCTTATAATATTGCAAGTTTATCCTTCATATTGTTGGTGCATGACATCATGAAACGACGATAAATAATACAATTTACCAAACACTATATATATCAAAACGATATAGTACAATTCAATATAATATAATATACGATATATTATTAAATGATACATAACAATTATCCAAATAAGCTGTAAAGGACCCTCGGTGAAAATTCTTGTGTTTTCTAACAATTGTTTTGGTGGGAACTCAAATTAGTAGTCAACCTTGGATATCAAATGGTTAAATCAACCAAAAAAACCAAGGAAAGTCAAGAATTTACCCTCCTTTCATTTAGCTCGCACGAAAGAGTGTGAAATAAAATTAAGTGAAGGATTTTGTTTTTCTTCCAAGTCCACGAATTGTTATTCCTTATTTCTTCCATTACTCTTCACTTAATCCAAGTAACGGAGTGAATAAAATTTCTCTTCATTTTTCCTCTTTCTCCCCTCCCATTTTTCCTTCTTTTATTTTCCTTTCCCTAGTTTCTTAACAACAAAATTTGTATGATAGTATCGTTAATCCGTGGTCGGTCAAGTCATCTCTCTGTTGCTTCATTTACTTATTCCGTAATTTCCTTTGTGCATTATGCTTAACTAGTACTTCATCACTCTTCATAAGCTAAACTGTTTTAGTTTAATCCTTATACAGTTGTGTATTGTAAGTGGCCAAGTGGATGAGCATCTTTTGGCTTGAACGTAGGAAACTACTTTTTGAAAGTCACTTTACAGAGCAATATATTAAAATGTGTGGACTTTTATTTTGATTTTGTTACGGTGAGGTGTAATAATTATAGCACATAATATTATGCTTAAGTTATGTGGCGATGTTCTCTTTTGGAGGGACAAACGGATATTATGTAATGTTATGCCATAGTTTAACCGAGACTACTAAAAGACAGCCCTTCAATCTTTCATGTATACGTGGGCTTTATCAAGCATTGTATTACATTGCTATACTACTATTAATAGGAGAGAATAAGAGGAGCTTCCCGTTAAAGTGAATTGATAGAAAAATTAACTCATTTCATTTTATTTCCTAAAATATTCTTTCTTTATTTATGCTTCCATAAAAAAGACGGCGACTTCTTATTTGTTCCTTTTCGCATCCTATATTAATAAGGGTTACACGTGGTGAGCCCTTTTTTTGGTCAATTTTATACAAGATGTATCTTACTATATACTCCATATTGTTTGCCTCTGGATTAACTCATTATTTCAACAATTGTTATTACACAAGTTAGTTAATACAATGTTTGGAAAAATAATATGGGATCAAATGAGAAGTTCTCCTTTGTGCTGCATGTACAGCTGCATAGTCATATATTTTCCAATAAGCCACGAAAGTTGGTAATAGGGATGATCTAATATTATGTTACCCTGAAAATTCATTAAAGATTAATGGTTTAAAAAAAAATCAAATGTATATACACTGCTCTATTGAAGTAGTCTAAAGTCTAAATCGCATAAAACAAATATAAGATCAACTCGCTTATTCTATGAGAATGGTATTAGCTTGAGGTAATTATGGAGTTTTTTCTCAGAAAATCAGCAATAAAAAATTATCAAAAAATAAAAAGTATCTTTAATGTGCTTGAAATGGAATGACTTAGGAGGTGTGGAGTCTTCTCCGTTGTTAGAAATTTTAAAACTAACTATTTTACATTTAAAGTCCCTAAAATCAAAAGGAAAAGGAAAAATTAACGTACAAGCTATAATTTAGTGCGTTTCTAAATTAAATATAGCTTTGTTACATAAATGTTGAAAGAATTGAGGTGTAAGTAAATGCATCAAATGATTAGAAAAATATTTTTATTGGATAAATAGAAGAAGCTTAAACGTATATACGTGTTTAATATACATAGTAATATTTTTGTTAATATTTTCCGTCAAATAATTTTGTTACTTTAATTTTCAAAAGGAATAAAGATCACTAAGTTGTTCTAATCAGAAGAATTGAAATGGAACTAGCATAGCTTTAAGGAACATAACTTTAAAATTGTAAAGTCATTCTAATGGAACAGAAGGAAAACTAAAGGACCAAACTATTGGAAACGACTATTTGGAAAAGATAGAAACCTCAGTTTTCTTTTTCCTTTTGTTTTCTATTTTTAACTTTGACAAGTTAATCTAGGCATATGGTCGATAAATTCCGAGCAGTGAAGATAAAAACTTTTTGGACTATCAGTCTATCAAGGACTAAAATGTACGCTTTTCCTTTAAAGAAGCATAACGATAAGTTCCAAGTGCAGTATGAAGAGTTAGTTTATGAAGATAAAGATCGGTTATCAACGAGCCAACATTATCGCTTCAAGTGTACAAAACAATGTCATAATCGGAAACAAGTTTCATTGTAGTGTTAGTTAGCGAAAAGATTTTGAAAGGCTTAAGTGAAGGCTTTAAACAACAATGAAGGATAAAGTTTTGGTGTAAACAAGGAAACCCAACCTTGTAATTAACTTTAAAAGCTAACTAAGGTGCTCGAAAGCTGTTCACTGTCCACATTGCACATGACTTTCCTTCAGGAGGAACAAAATGTCAAGTTCAAGAAGCATGCTTCCTATTTCATTGTAAGCTCATTTTAATTACAGCTTTTTTCATATGACGTGTTTGTAGTTACGCCTATATTGTTCCATTTGGGAGGATTATTCAACAATATACAGATAATTATATGTAATTCTTAAAAAATAGATTTTAGGTTCCCGTTCTTCAATCGCATAAAAAAGAAGCATTGAGATTGATAAATAACTTTATTTTTCTTTAGAAATATTGCTAAATAACTTATTTTTAGAATAATTGGAAGTCCCGGGGACATGAAACAAAAGGGTAAATTTCATCAATGGTCATTAAAGTTAAGCTTTATAACTCAAATGTCACTTTTTTTCTTTTGTAACACAAAATTCAATTTAGTATAACATTATTAATAGAAATATAAAAGTGCCCGAAAAATACAAATTTTATCCAAAAAACTAACATGGCTATCCTAATCCTCTAATTAATTTAGTAAGATGGATTAACAACTTTGAATTGAAATGAAAATATAAATTTGCCGGAAAACTGACGTGATATTGTTGGTATTTCTAGGAGAGGCAAGAGTATAAAAAGAAAAATCATGATTGGATATGTCACTATTGTGTTTAAAAAGAAGTCTAGGGTTTCTAGAATAGATTATTTTGAAGGGTGTTTTTGAATTTTTGTCTTAAATCTACAGTTTAAATGGCACAACAAGTGAGGTCTATAATTTACAATTGTGTGATGCACCCTTTATTGTTTATGTTGCTTATTAAGAAGTATTTTTGGGCTGATGTTGCTTAATGGGCGTATTTTTTCAGTAAATTCAAGTATGAGTAGCAGTGTTTAGTTTGTTAACCTTTTGCACGTCAATTGGTGATTTTGAAAGTGAATTCAAATATGAGCATTAATTTTTGCATTTAGTTTGTAATTTCAAATATGAGCAGCAGTTTTTGTCATTATCTCAGCTTGCTAACTGATAATTGGTAGAAAAGGTATTAAATAATGTGTAAATTATCCCATATTTAGCTCTTGTTTGTGTGAATTTGGATGTTAATTGCATTGATTCATGTTAATATAATATGTTTTTATGTGTAGGAATGAGTTAAAGCAATCGGGGACGAAACCGGAAAAGAAACGAGCCAAAACAAGAAGAATCGGACAAAGGAGGAAGGCAGCCCACAGGCCAACGCCCAGCGCTGCTTGTGGCGCTGGAAACAGAGGCCTTTGTAAAGTCACTGCCTTCAGTCCCCTGGGGGGCGCTGGGCGCTACTCAGGGGGCTGATTTCGGGGATTTTGTCCTACTTCGCCTAGAAGACCCCCAAGTCGACCCCAACCCTTCCCAACTCCTATATAAACACCCCTAAACCTATCTAAGAGGGGAAGAACGTGATTTTGGAGAAAAAGGAGGCCTAGGAACATCAACAATTCCAACAAATTCTCAGTTCATCAATTCAATCTAGTATCTTTATTTTAGTTTTTCATACTTAGTTATTTGGTTTTATTGAACATGAGTGGCTAATCACCCCTTGTTCTGGGGTTGTGATTAGCCATTAATATTGTGTTTCTAACTTGATGAATTCGTTTTAATAGTTAATGTGGATAAGATTGTTTCTTCAATTCTATGCTAAATTGCTTAATTGCTTTGGCCACCAATTAAGTTCCATCAATTATCTATGCTATGTTTGAGAAAACTAAGTCTAGATTAGAATAAGGATTAAGAAAGCATGTTCTTAACTTTGTTAAAAAGAGCGGATTCGTGGTTAGGATAGGAATATACTTAATCACCATGCTTAATTGTATAATCGTGTTCTTCATGCATTCTTGCTAGATTAATTCCATAGGAATATAGGCATTAATCTTGTTAGGAATAGGCGAATAGTACTTCAGAAGAAGGCTATGAGTATCATTATCGATTAATTAGCAATCTTACATTAACTATATGAACGATAAGTCAATTAGAACGCAATAGGATTGGAAGTAAAATCACAACCCTGGAATCTTTGTTTTATTGCTTACAAAATACATATTTGTTCTTTGCAATTCTTAGATTTAAATTAGAATTGCAATTTAGAATAAACTATATACTAAACTTGATCTTTGCTTGATTAAATAACGATATTAGTTGTTATAAAGTAGTTAACTTAAGTCCCTTGGGTACGATAATCCGGACTCATTGTCCTATATTACTTGTCGATCACGTATACTTGCGTGTGCGTAAGGGAGCAACACTAACTGCAATGACCAAGTTGTTATTTCAAAGTAGAAGATGATTTTTGTAAAATTTTAATAATTTAATTAGAGGATTAGAATAGTCACATCAGTTTTTCCACCAAAATATATATTTTTCAGTTACTTTTATATTTCTGTTAACTAGGCTATACTAAAATGACTTTTGTGTTACAAAAGAAATAAAAGTGATTTTTATGTTACAAAGCTCAACTTAAATGATCATTGATGAAATTTACACCTCCGATAAAAGTATATTTCTGCAACTCTCTTAGTACAAAAATTGGAAATCAAATAACATGGAGGATTATCGAAGGATTAAAGTAAAAAATTTCAAAGGGCCTAACTTTACCTAGTTGGAATATACTGGACCAAAATTACTGAAATCGGCTCCCAGGTGGAAAAAGAAAATCCGCTCCCAAATTTAAGTTTCCTATACATGCAGCTTCAATTATAATTTTTGTTCTTGCGTCTAACTTAATGTTTTGTTCACATAATTTACTTTCTTCAAGGGAAAAATCTCCCTTACCTAAGTAGTTTTAAGAATATAGAGTAACATAGAATATCTAATGGAAAATTTTGCTCAAAGGCAGATGCATTGGATGGAAAAAGACAAGAAGATTCACATCAAATAAAAAGTTATATTACTCTTCTCGTTTTTTAAAACTCTTTCTCTATAATTGTTTATCTTTCGTGGTAGATGGTCTAACAGGGAAAACCCAACAAAGCTTTGATAGTAAGCATTTCCCACCATTTTCTCGAGGGAGTTGATAGCTTTCTGTGTTAAGCTGTTTCTCCGTGGAATAAACAAGATAATTTATGTGAAACCGTTTAATCGAGGATATAGTTTAATAAAGAAAGGAAGCCTTTCATAACTTGTGATCATAAACATATTAATGGTATTTGTGTGAATATTAAACATTTGAAATTTGTAATTTTAAACATATAATGCCATTTGTATGATTATAAAATTATGTAATTAAGCATATAAACAATATAAAGTTAAACTATTTTCATATATATAAAAGGGTCATCATTTTTGGAACAAATTAAAAATAATGATACAATATCACATAAAATGGAGCAAGAGTAAGTAGTGTCGCGTCATAAACAGTGTTGAAAGAAATACTGAAAACAAGGTAAAATTACCTTATATATAATATTTTGGGTGCGCATTATTTAAAGCTTCTAACTTATTAACTGTCAAAACGTGTTAGCCCAGCCAGCTCAAGCCTTAGCCATGCAAGCCTTTGAATTTGGTGGGCTAGGACAGGGCTGACCCAACATTTAAATGGGCCTTAAAATGAACAGCCCAACCCAGCCCTAGGAGGGCCACGGGCTAGGACGGGCCGTCCCTTTATTTTGTTTCAAATATTTTTTTCAAATCTAAGGATTACTTCGTGACGTACTCCTCTAATCATGTGAATAACTTCTTTTTGCATATAGTCGTACAAGAAGCTTGATATTAACAATGTGAATAACTTCGGATTACTTCCAAACTTTGCACACAAGTTCAATTCAACTATATAAACCTATTCAAAGTCTTAGAACACCAATTGGAGTCCAATAACATCAAAGTCAACTCTTGGTTAAACTTATGAACTCTTAATTTTTTTAAATTGCCAACTTTCGAATTATTTTAGAAACCTCCGAAACCAAATCCGAACATACGTACAAGTCCAAAATCATCATACAAACCTATCGAAACAATCAAAACTCGATTCCGAGTCCGTTTACCCAAAAGTCAAACCTTGGTCAACTCTTCCAACTTAAAGCTTCAAAATCAAGAGCCATTTTTCCAAATCATTCCTGAACCACTCGAAAATCAAAAACCGACCATATACTCAAGTCATAATATATCATATGAATCTACTCAAAGTCTCAAACCTCCAAATAAAATGCAAAAGCTCAAAGCGACCGGTCGGATCGTTACACAATCTCATCAAATCTCAATATAGCAACATCTCATAGTATCATAATCAATATACCACACGGAATATATCGACGTGTTATAACTAATCTCAAACCTGTATCACACAAAAGGACACAAACAATATGTGAGATAACGTATAAAAAGTACACAGAGACAGAGATATAACACACATATAATATCACGCCTGAAAAAAATATAACCATGACTAAGGCAAATAGCTCAACATAGCAAAAATAGTCGTCTCATGCGTCAACAAATAAGCAAATAGCCTTTACATGAATAATAGCTTACGTAATCATACAAGTGGAGAAAATATGATCAAAGAGACATGTAGCAAAATAAGACATATAATAGCCTAAGATCTACCTGGATCATGAATAACCATGATGCACATATAATAGCCAACAGGAAAATACCCTCAATCCAAGTCTAGGCAAGATACTTACCTCATCCAGGCTAGTCTTCAACCTCAAATCGTGTCAAAACCTCACTCTAACTCTCCAACCATACAAATCCAAGCCAAATATCATCCAAGGGAGTCAACAATGCCATAGAAAGCGATCTCAGTCCATAAACTTTGATTTTGGAAGAAATTCCCAAAAGTCAACAAAAATTAACTAGGGCTCGCGTGCCCGAAATCCGAATCCAATACCAAATTTCGATGACGCATAACCTGCTGAGCCCAAATATGTGATTGCTTTTCAAATTGGAGTTCAAATCAATGTTCAAAATCACAAAATACACTTTCTTATCTTTCAAGCCAAAAACCCTCTTTTCTTCTTTAAGATTCCTTGATTTAGAGCCAAAATCAATGATAAATTCCTGTTATAATCATAAATTCGAGTTAGGTTTACTTATCCCACTAAATTAGATTAAAAATCCATCAAAAATCGCCTCTTCCCAAGCTCGAAAACTTTGTGAGAGCACATGACTAAATTTTGAAATAAGTTAAAAAAATACAGTAGCTGTCCCAGCACGAATCAGATGCTAGATGATCTCGAAACTAATCTTAGATAATCCCAGCATAATCCTTGTGAGATTCTGCATAATATAGCCATTTGAATCACCCAATTTGACCTTGAAATGAGAAAAATATGATGTTAGAAGTTTGAAATTTATAGACGAACTCAGGAACATAACTGATATTTTCAAAATTATTGCACTAGAAAATTAACAATTGCAAAATTTTAGTTTTATCACCTAAAACTAATCTGGAACCTCTGACACAAAACCATAAATGTATTTTAATCATAAAATACGATATAAACCTGCTCGCACACTCAAACACATAAAAGAGGTCGTCTTGACCCGATGTTGACCGTAGTCAAACTCCAAATTCTTAACTTGACTAGTATCTTAATCTATGACTCAAAATACACCTGAGCCCCTAGGGACCATGTTCACTCATGCCAATAATTACAAATATACATTATTCAAACTTATCCAAAGGTTCTAAATACCACAAATAACATCAAAACCAAGGATCAATGACCAAATCCTTCTCAACTTTCAAACATTCAAACTTCGCCGAAGTCGTCCGAATCACACTTAGATATTCTGGATCATAGCAAAACTTTGCACACAAGCTCTAATCAATCAAATAAACCTAGGCAAATCCAGTAATACCAATCAAAGCCCGATAAAATCAAAGTCAACTCACGATTAAACCTATGAACTCTCCAATTCTTTAAATTGTCTACTTTCGATAAATATGGCCAAAATCTTCTAAGAATATGCAAATTCAAATCTGAACATACGCCCAAGTCCGAAATCACTATATGAACCTATTGAAACCACCAAATCCTGATTTCGAGGTCGTTTACTCAAAAATCAAACCTTGGTCAACTCTTCCAATGTTAAGGTTTCAAATTGAGAATTACTCTTTTAAATCAACTCCAAACCTCTCAAAAATCTAAACCAAATATACACGCAAGTTATAATGCAAATATGAAGTCACTCAATATCTCAGACCGCCGAACAAAATGCGAAAGCTCAAAATGAGCTGTCAGGTTATTACACTTGATCTCAAAAATGTGGTCATATATGGACAATTTGTAATTTATAATACTAGCTAGAAAAATACATAATATTTGAAATTGTATGCAGTTAACTTTGGATCTAAGGCTGAGGAATGGGGATATTTTAATTCTTTTACTTTTTCTTTAGATATTAAATATTTAAATTTAAATTTTATTAAACTTTTGGTCCAGGGGTCAGCCTAGGACCAGCCCCGATCAGGCCTAAGGGCCAGGGGCTAACTTGGGTAAAAATTATAAGCTTCAACTTCAAATGAGTGCAAATTGTTTTAACCGGACCTAATCCAAGTAGCGAGCTAAGTTGGGGTGATCCCCTGAGTCAAACCCATTTTAACGGCTCAACTCATCAAGTCTTTTAATCTAGTTGCAATTGAATTGACTTAATAGCCAACTAAGATTAGCCATATATAATTTTCGAGGTCAGAAATCAAATAATTAGAAAAAGAATTGAATCATGAATCGTTAAGTAAAGTTCAACAAAAGATAAGCAAAAGGAAAACTCAACTTTGACATCCATCTGGTCAAATACAGCTAGGCAACGAGAAGATGAGGAAAAACAAGTTAGACCAGCCAGAGCACAAAAGCTTCTAAAAGGACTAAGTTTTTTTTTTTTTAAGTCAAAAGCTCGAGAAGGAAATTAGAAGCTATCCCCATTATTTGTTGTTTAATTTTTCATTTATACAATTACAAGCAATTTATTTTCTAGATGATATTCCACATTGTTTTTTTCTTTGGTTGGAGGGCTGCTGTTGCTCGTAGGGAGTCTTTTTTTCGTTTCTGTTTACAAAAAAAACAAAGGGTGTGGGTGCGGGGGCCGCGGGGTGGGGTGGGNGGGGGTTTGGGCTGCGGGGCTTACATATGGCGTCTGTTTATAGCAAATGTTGATTTTCTTTTCCAGTTCTGTGGAAACCTTTTGTTTTTCAATCAAACACTATTACAGAAGCAATAAATTTCACCTTAGTAAAGCGGACATCATGGCTTGATTGTCGTTATGCCCCATGCATGCAATGATGCAAATAAAATTACTGTTCTATTTTCTTCCCCAAAGAAAAACTCTTATGTTTGAATGTGCATGGCATGTTGAAACGTATAAGTTCACATGAGTAAAATTAAATCTACACGTAAACTTGCATCAAACGTTTGCATGCATGAGTTTACTGCTAAAAATATAACACTATTTAACTTAAAAAGAACGTCTAAGTCCTCAAAGCGTAGATTCACGTGAAATTCCATCACATACGTTTCTTAAAAACTCACAAAAGTGCCAATGAAAAAGCTACGGATCGTATACTATGAAAAAGTGCATCGATCAACGAAAAATATTATTTTCTTCGAACTTCCAACTTGGCATTTCGTTAATCATACGTGCCATGTAATCAGGTAATAAATCTCTCATCACCAAGTCTAAGTCTATATAAGGCTTTGTCAAGACAAGTTACACACTAACCTGTATCATATTCAAGCTCATTTGACACTAGTGCAAGACAAAGAGAAAAAGAAAAGAAGAAGAAGATCAAAAAAGTATTAAAAGCAATGGAGAAATATTTAGGGTTTTTGGTGATTCTTCTTCCATTGATGATTCTTGCACTGAGCTTCAATGCAGGTTACGTGAATGCTGCCACGTTTTTGCCACCAGAGGATAAGCCACTGGTGAGGCATTACTATAAGAAGCTGAATACATGTGCGAATGTGGAGCCATTTGTGAGACACCAAGTGAAGCTGTTTTGGGACAAAGATAAAACTGTCACTGCCAAATTGCTCAAGCTGCTCTATGCTGATTGCATGCTCAATGTACGCCTCTCTCTCTCTCTCTCTCTCTCTCACTCGATTTTTGGTATTAATGACCATATATTGTGATTTTTATAGACCAAATATTATTTCATTGACCATCAGAAATTATAACGATCGAATTCTTGCCTTTCTTTACAAAGTAGTTGCTAACAGTTCAATTTCTTGTCTTTCGTTCTTCTTCTAATCTTCTTTCCCCATGTCTTCTCGTCTTTGCTAGACGGTATAGCCTATACCAAGAGTTTTACTTTTTCACTCGTTGCCACTTAAAATATGGTGCAACCGCCAGAAAATTCTGTATTACCAAATAACTATAAAGTTTTTATTAACTTTATCCTGAGATTTACCAAAATGACTCATGCTTTTGCCAGTGCCTTTTTGCTTAAAATATCAGCTCTTTAATTCAAATAACGTTCATGTGCACCAATAATTTGACACAAATAAGGGCAGTAGTGTTAATCTCCATTGACTTTGGTGTCGAAGAATATGAGTAAACAATATTACGTACGTACTCCTGGAATATTTATATTATATCTTATCTTATCCAGTCCTTCCCTTAGGAAAGAAGCTTGGGTAGCGTAGTAAAGGCAGATAGATACCTTTTACCATAAGCAACTAAGTTTAATACATGCCGCTAAAATAGAGGACATATTTGACGATGATGCAAAATCTATGCCTATAAAAATGGCGTGTCTCCTCTTTAAAGAAAGAAAATGTACTAAGAAAAAGGAGGAAGAAAATAAAGATGCTTACCTTTTCGTTTGGCAACACAATTGTCGTCAGGGCGGACCCACGTTTATAAAAAAGGGTTCAAATGAGTCTGATTCGTCGAAAAAATATACTGTTTATACATGTAATTATCATCTAAAATAGAAAGAATATAAATATTTAAATAATTAATGAACCCACTTGACGTAACACATTGTGGTGTAGTGGTCAAGCGGGTTCATACGTTCTTCGTGGTCCAAAGTTTTAGTCTGTATTACAACACTTGCTCTCTATCATTTGACAATTATTAGTTATGTTTGTATTTTTAGAACGATCAATAGCTTTAAAGTTTAAGTTGATTGTGTCAATACGAGGAAAATATTTAAATATGTTTATATATTTTAAAGTTTAATATACATTTTAATATGTTAAATAGAATTTGTTAGCAATTCTTTAAATTTGTAAAGCAAAATTGGTAAAATGAGTAGATAAATTATTCTAATATTAAATTTAAATAAAAAAAAGTTAACTTAAATTTGATGACTTCATTTTGTTGCAGTGAATAAAAAAGAAGAGAAAAGTATAATTGAGCAAATTTCGCTTGTTATAAATGATATCGTTTCAATTACTGATATCGTATTTAATGAACCCACTTGTACAAAATCCTGGATCTGCCACTGATTGTCGTTATTAATGATAGTGTTACAAATTTTTCTCCGCATTAACTTTGACCAAGCTACATGTTTTAATAAACTAATATGATTTAAATTATTTGCATTGATAGATGATAAATATCTTTTGTGTTATTTAAATTACTTATTTTTTTTGTGTGTATTTCTTTACTATTGTCCAGGGTTGTGATGCATCAAATCTGCTAGTGGGACCAAACACGGAGAGAAATTCATCAAAAAATGCAGGGATGGGAGGAAGAGCATATCTATTGATAGACAAAATAAAAACAGTGCTTGAAATTCGATGTCCCCGAGCCGTTTCTTGTACTGATATCCTCAGTCTTGCTACTAGGGATGCTGTTCACTTTGTAACCTCTCTCTCTTTCTCTCTACTTATTACTTCCTATATACTTGTTTATGCGACATACTTTTCTTTTTAAAAAGAATAACACAATTCTCTTTTGAAAACTATTTAATTTTAGCATTTCAATTTTACTCTAATGATATAACTTGTTTGTACCTATTTGATATAAATGTACATCCGTTTATTATAAGGAGATATAAAATAAAAAAAAAGATGTGAAACTTTTATCACCACTCATTTAAAATGATAATATTGATATTTTGAATATATTTGACTTACACGTCAAAAATATTCTTCATTTTCTTAAACCTCAAACTCAACTAGGCTCATTCATGTGAAATGAGATGAATGGAGTATTATTTAAATATCTCCTGTCGATCATATCATTATTTTCCAAATCTTATTCGGTTTTAGTGGCTATTGCCTTTTGTGTAACTGACAATTTCAATTCGGTACAGTATTCATCTTCTCAGAGTCAAGTATATATAAATGGATTTAAGTTAATCTATACAATATGATTGATAGTATAAAGACAATTTTACTTGCATATCAGTACACATAATTTAATCTTTATATAAAATACTTGCAATACATCTATTGCTTTGATATGGTGAAAATCACTTTTTTTTCTTAGGATTCATGTGCGCGATACATTAACTAATTAAAGTCCCCCTAATCCATTTTTTCAAAAATTGCCTAATAAAAACCGTTTTTGGCTTTACTTGTGGAATTTTATAGGCAGGTGGGCCATCTTATCCAGTGTTCTTGGGAAGAAGGGATGGATTTGAGTCAAATGAGGCATGGATAAATTACCCTTCACCTTCCATGTCTTGGGAGGAAGGCCTTGCTTACTTTGAATCCAAAAACCTTGATGTTCAGGACTTTGTCACTCTTTTAGGTATGAGTTTATGATCTTCTTTACTCATTTTAACTGCTTACCAGTATGTTACAATAGCCTTTTGACACAACGTATTGATTTTGATCCTAATGTTTACATAGATCACTTATAACATATTTTATCATATGCTATTAGTTGGTGCGCTAGTAAAAACGGTAACTAACCTGGTTGGTCTTGTTAGGATTTTATCCTGATTTTTTAATCTATTAGGACTCTTTTTTTTGAAGGAAGGAAAAAATACTCCTAAAATGATTAAATTTTCTTCATAGGCCTTATAATTTTCTTGGAAGAGAAATTTTGCTCTTCTATAAATTGACATTTTCTTCTAACAACAACCTCCACAATTGAACCATGTTTAGGGAGGATTATTCTCTCAAAGATTTTATTTTCCTTTTTATACTAGTGATAGATGATTGACCAAATCATAAATAAATTATTATGCCTAGTTTAGTATATTTTTCTTTTATACTTTTGTTTCTTGTTCACTAACTTTGCATTGTTAATTAGCTTCCACACGCACCACGTTATTTCGATTCTTTACGCTAACTTATTTTCTTCTAAAAACATTAATATTCTTTCTCTTTCAGGAGCACATTCAATGGGGCAAGCACATTGCCGATTCTTCTATGACCGCCTTTACAATTTCAAGGGAACTGGAAAACCAGACCCCACCATGAAGAGATCTACCTTAGTAACCCTGAGATTACAGTGCCCAAAAAATAGCAAAACCGATTCAGCTGTCTATTTCTCACCAGGATATGGTTCTAACTACACATTCTCGAATACATTCTATGGAAAAGTTGTTGCTCACGAATCTGTTCTTAGAGTTGATCAGCAACTATCATATGGAGCTGACACAAGTGAACTAGTCAATGAATTTGCAAACAGTTTAGAGCAATTCAGAAGGGCATTTACATTGTCAATCAACAGGATGGGAGGTCTCAAAGTGTTGACCGGTAAAAATGGGGAAATTCGCAGAGATTGCAAGTTTACAAATAAGAACAATCCCAATCTCTAGTAGGATCGGTTTTCAAGTGTCATCTTCAGTGCATTAACGTAACTAATAATATGGCCTATGAAAACATATGTATTTTCGTATACTGCTGATAAGCAGAGATCCATTTTGTCATTTCGAACATTAAGGACAGTATATTGTAATAATTGATGACATAAGTTGAATAATTAATAGAGATGTGGACAATCTCTTTTGAGTGTTAAATTGCATCAAGTATGATCATAATGTGCTCACAAATTTTCATTTATTTTCAAGATATTTGCTAGATCTTTTCTAATTAAGAAGTAAAATCATAGCACTGGATGGAATTATTTTGATCTACCCAACCCTATCCCTCAATCCAGTCAGATTGGTTTTTACTGTTAACATAAAATAGTTCAAGTAAAGACAAATCCATATTGAAAACATCGAAAGAGTTTCATGCCAAATATAAGTTTTAGTTTCCAGTCGATGATCTTAAAAATAAATAATCTGTAGCCATGTCTATTATGAACAAAATTGTCTCCAAAAGTCAACTGGAAAACTTATATCTGTTGTATTTGCTGCATAATGAATTCCACTATGAAAAATCCTTAGTTATCATAAAACTAAGAGTATGTTTGTAATTCACTAAAATGGAAATAATTGTTTTTCAATCTTCACTCATAATTAATTCTTTACGTGCAAAGATGCAAATTGCAGAAGGCACAAAACCCGCAACCCATTTATAGTAGTGCCAATATTGTTTACACTGTTGTTTACACATACAACAGTGTAAACAATGCAGCAGTCATGTTATGGGGAATACCTTTATACCAAATATGCTTGCATCATTCAAGTGATGTCACTTGTGTAATATTAACATGAAGCAAAGGGAAAACAACACACTTACACACGTACTTTTGGCATTCCAGTCAGACTCCAACAACTCAGTAATGTTCATCATGTTCAGAAACATCTCTTTTCCTCAATGGGAATGCTATTGACATTAGAGCTGCCGATAGTTTGTACCCCAAGAAACATGGTACCAAACTTTTGAATCAAAGTTGTTATGTGATCTATTTCAAGATTTACATATATTTTACTTGCAAATGTGGGTAATGAAAGTAATCTCACCTGTTAGCAGTGAATGCAATTTAAAAACCAACTTTAATATATCTTCAGAATATCAGTAGTAAATTACATAGCAATGAGCATTAAGCATAAAACAATTACCACGGAATTGTCTTACTGTTATAGAAGTTACTATCATAATGTACGGGTCAGAGTCGTTGTATAAACGTCTCTCCAAAATCTTCCCATAAAGTTATTTTTGTTTTGCAGAACTATGCAGGAAAAAATATTAAACAAAATCTTATTGAGTAAAAATCCATATGATTCATCAAAAATATAATGTAAAGATATATGCATAAACAACTTGGATAACAAAATAAAGATACATAAAATTAATCCGGTTTTGGGAAGTTAACAAACTAAAGATACTTCAAATGAGATAAGTGGCTTACTAATCATTTACAACTTGTATGTCCCTTTTTTTCTCCGCTCACATCCAACACTCTCCATGTCACCAATACCAGATAGACAACTAACCACATTTACACTATCAATTGAAAGAAGTAGTCATTTCATAATTACATTGGTATTACGAAAAATGTAGCAGCAAACACTGCTCGTAATTAGTATACTTGATAACATGGTGTTTGTTCAATCTTGAATTGATCATTTCTGATTTTATAAACTGATATTTGTTTATAGGAGTATTGTTAATATCTTCTCATTGTTTCAGGAGCGCAGTTGTCAGGAAGAAAGAAATTTTAAAAGTGCTTGTCGTTGGTCTAAATTCACCAGCAGTCTCAGTAACTTTGAAGTTCTTAATAACATAGACTGAACCTTCACCCAACAAATTCTAGTACTTCTTTACTAAATTCTTTTTTATTGCAGCCTGTATCAAAGTTTTCTGGTAGAGGAAAGATAGTAAGTGTTTTCAAAATTAATAATTACAAATTGCATATTGAAAAAGAATAAGACACATGTATCACCTCTTCATCTATAAGGATCATGTCTGTTCTAATCGTTCTCTGTTTCGCTTGAAATTAATAGAATCCCACATTCGACAAACCTTGACCCTCATGTTCAAATCATCTCTAGTACTATTCAAGTCTAAAAGAAGAGGATATGTTATATCCTATAACAGTTCCAGGATAGAAAAATAGCATATGAGTTTAAGAAGGATGTCAGAAATAGTTTATGGACTATGGCAGAAACACACGTAAGGATGCTGTGGGAGGCTTTTATATAAAGTATTCCGTTCAAAATTTTGAATGATGCCAATGATTAATTGGAAAGTTACAACCCTTTCGAAAAGACACAATAACGGAGGTAGTTTTTGCACAGCAGGAAGAAGAGGCTATCGTTATGTCGTCTAACTTCCCGTTATCAATTAAGTCAGATATATGAATGAATCGATTAAGGGCTTATGCAAAAGTTGGTGCAACGTGGGCTTTCAAAGGGACAACCAAACAAATATAGTTGACCTTTATTGGGCAAACAACATATTTGGGGTTCATTAAGCAGACGGGTTATAGGGGTAAAAAGTTATATATTTTTTATTTTTCCTGATCATTAGGCTACATCTAATGTATTAAATGCATATGTCGATCTTCAAGCATAATAAAAAAGAGTGGAGCAGGAAAATATAATAGCGTTAATATAGCATCAATCTATAGTCAATCAAATAAAAATAATAAGGTAGTACGATTTTGCTGAGAAAAACTATATATTTCCTGATCATTACAATATTGCCGCTATATTTAATGCATACGTCACTTCAAGCACATGAAAGTGTAGAGAAGGAAATAGTAGCAGAGGAGGAAGTTGAACAACTATCCAATATCAATTATTTGAGGCTATGATGAAAAACCTTACATAGTATCTTCTTATTATTTTGTTCCTCCGTTATTGATTAGGAAAAAAATTATAATATTCGAGAATATTTCTGGGACTTTGCTCGGGAAAAAATTTATCGACAATAAAACATTAAGTATCAGAATATTAAGGACACAGTTAGTATCAATTATGAAAAAATCATAGTAGCGAAGAATATTTGGATTTTTGAAAGTGATTTAGAATGTTTATATCTTTAATTATTGATTAGGTAATAAATTATGGTATCCCGGAATATTGACATCATAAGTAGGTAAGAAATTATAGTATCCCAGAATATTGACAATATAAGTATGAATTGTGGGAAAAAACATAATAGTGAAGAAGGTACCTCAAAAGACTGTGTTTTGGCATCCTTGTTTGTCGATACCTATGCAATTAGATTAGGGTTCATACAAGTTTGTAAGAGTCAAATATACAAGAATAAGGCGTAAATGATAAATATTATTTTGAAAAGATTACAGACCAACTATTATGAAGTGAATACCAATTCTTTCTGAAGCCGTGGGCGAGGATGGTTTTCTTCGGAATTCTTTAGTGGCGTCAAAGTTAGCATATGGTGTGGGAAAATATATAGAGTTACAGTGCAAACTATTTTTTTTCCAGTTTCTCAAATTAATGAATAGCTCAAAGAAGGTTAGATGTAGGAATTAACAAAGTGAGAATTCTGAGCGGAAATTTAGCAGGGAAACCGGAGATAGGTATGAGGAAGAGAGAGTAAAGTAGGTTTTTCTGATGTAAAAAAGCGGTGCGGGAAGAAACAGTTGAGTGTGTGAACCGTTTTGGAGGTATAGTTTCAGGTTCAAATTGCAAAAAGACCTATATATATAAGAATGCCACGTAACCGTCGTAAGACCCTCAATTATATATATATATATATATATATATATATATATATATATATATATATATATAAAATTCAATTCATAATTACTGTTATGTATTTTATTTTATACACTTTTGATTGATTTGATTACTAGAGGCTTTAAAAATATAAATCTAGTTTTATTCTAAAATCATTTTTGAGTTAAATATTTTGGCTCGCATTGTGTGGCCCCAACAAGTAAACGTTTGATCCAAAGTTTCACTACTGGTTTCAATTTTCTCTCAATTCTCACTTGTTGATTGTTTATTCAATCCTTGCTTCTTAGCTCTTAACTTATTGTAGGAGATAATCAGAGAGAGAAAAATCTTCCTAACAATTCCTTTTGAATAAAGCTACGCTCCTTCAAGCCTTTGAAACTATTGAAAATAGAATCTTTGTCTCCACCAACAACCAAGACACATAAAAGCGGTTTTCAGTGCTGCTGGGCAGAAAGACATGACGGGACGAAACTCGATTATGTACGCTGATTGTTCGTCCTCTTCAAATGCTCAAAACAGACCATTTTTCGTGTGAAATGACAGGGATTGGTTTGGTTACTTAGGGAATCCCAAGCAAAGCAATCTACGCAATTTTCGGGTTCAGTAGTAGGAACGAAAGGGACCTCTCACTCAATTCAATAACATGTTCTAGGGAATCTTTTTATAATAATAATATTCGCATTTGACCAGGCTTTTGGATGTTCCATGATTAAACCGACTAGCGGCACTTTTGAAATGCCACCTTGTTTATAAATATAAAAAAAAATCTTTTCAATTCCATTTGACTCGGGGCGTTAGGGACCCTCCAACAGAAACCTTGTCTTTTTTATCGTCGGTAAGTTCTCCCTCAGTGCCCTACTATTTATAAGAAATGCTGATTGTTGAGAGACTGATTTATGAAAGCCCCGTGAGGCTTCAAATGACAGCCTTGCTTCGTTCTGTGTCGATTTTCAAGCTAGCACCCATTTGAGCATATCATCTCATTTGATTCCCAAAAAGAGATGCTATTTTTGATTATCCAGTTCTATATCGAAAACGAGTAGTTGATCCCATGAAAGCAACGCTGGCTTTGTTGTGGGTTCAACTGGAATTGTAAGACGTGAGGTAAATTGCCTTTCTCCCTACCGCATATACCTCCTCTGCTTATGCCACTGGTGGTGAACTCATTATGGCTATTCAACGTCACACTCAGAGTTTTTCTTACTACGTAGGTGGCTAAATGAAGCCCCAGTCTTGATTTTTCAAACCCCAACCCCCTTATTAGTAGCCGAAGTAAAGGCCACCATGAGATCAAAGTCACTTGTCGTCCGTTCGCTCTTTGTTCAACGAAGGCCATCAATATTTCCTTACTTCTCCAGTTTTGAATTTTATGAGCCCTTTGATTGGTATCCGATAATAAAATCCCTCTGATAAATATCTTGTCGATGATTTGATTTTAACATACTATTTAGATTCTTCGTGTGCGCTTTTCGCCTGACTTCTTTGTGTAAAGAACCTAACTCATCTGAAGTTAAGAAAAATGAACCATTTAATCTTTTAACCATTGTATGAATGAAGCCCCAGTCTTGATTTTTCAAACCCCAACCCCCTTATTAGTAGCCGAAGTAAAGGCTAGCATGAGATCAAAGTCACTTATCGTCCGTTCGCTCTTTGTTCAACGAAGGCCATCAATATTTCCTTACTTCTCCAGTTTTGAATTTTATGAGCCCTTTGATTGGTATCCGATAATAAAATCCCTCTGATAAACATCTTGTCGATGATTTGATTTTAACATACTATTTAGATTCTTCGTGTGCGCTTTTCGCCTGACTTCTTTGTGTAAAGAACCTAACTCATCTGAAGTTAAGAAAAATGAACCATTTAATATTTTAACCATTGTATGCTAAGTAGTGACAAGAAGAATCTGAACTTTCTGAAATTGAAACCAGAACTTGAATAGGAAAACAAGTGGACACACACTCGACCAGTCATTTTGAGCATTTGCACTTCGTTCAGTGGTTTGAGGGCATGAGTAGTTATATATGATATATTATGACTTCTGTGTATCATCGGTTTCAGTTTTCGGGTGATTTAGAATTAGTTTAGAAGAATGAATTTTATTGTTGAAGCTTTAAATTGAAAGAGTTGACCAAGTTTGACTTTTATGTATTTGACCCAGAACGGAGTTTTGATGGTTTCGTTAGGTCTGGATGGTGATTTTAGACTCGGGCGTATTCCCGGATTTGCATTTGGATATTTCTAGAAGGTTTCGGCGCTATTTGGCAAAAGTTAAAAATTTAAAAGCTTGGAATATTCATAAGTTTGACCGAGAGTTGACTTTGATGATATTGGGTTCGAATTATTGTTCTGGGAGTTGGAATAGGTTCTTTATGTCATTTAGAACTTGTATGCAAAATTTAGATTCATTCTGGATTGGTTAGGCTTGAATCGGATGTTTGGTTCCAAGTTAGAAGTTTATGAACTTAAGAGATTGATCTTGATTGACGATTCATGATTTTGATGTTAATATGTGTGATTTGAGGCCTCGAGTAGGTCCGTAATATGTTTTGAGACTTGTTGGTATGTTCATACGTGGTCCCGAAGGGCTTGGGTGAGTTTCGGGGTGGTTTTAGACCATTTATAGGCTATTTTAAGTTGCTGGTTTTTGGCTGCAGCAATGTGCATCGCAATTACGGACATTGGATCACGTACTCGAAGAGCAAAATGGGAAAAAAGGGCATGTGAATCCCGTTCGCAGAGAAAGCGTCGCGTTCGCAAAGAAGAAATTCTGCTGTCACTAAGTCAACTTTGGAAGCTTATATCTTGCAATCTATAAAGAATTTGGTGATGATCCAAAACAAAAGTTGTAGCCCATGGTGTCTAGTATTCAGAAAATCAAACCGTTTGTATAATAGCCAAAAAAGGTTATGGCTATTATACTAGAGATTGTCTGAAAGAGTTCGGCAAGATTGTTGGAGTTTGTTTATCGCGATCGCGGGGGAATATTCGCGATCGCAAACGGTAAAAATTGAGCTGGAATTTTTTTATTGCGATCGTGAAGAGGGACCCCCAGGCAGTGCATTAAAACATCAAATTTCGGGATTTTGAGTTCATTTTAGCATATTTGGATTTATGAAGCTCGGATTGAAGCAATTTTTGGGTGATTTTTACCACATGATTTGCTGTAAGTGTTCTCTACTTGGTTTTGATTATATTTCATGAATCTATCTTCATTTTTGGCAATTGGTTGATGATTTCAAAAGAGAAATTGGGGGTTTTTGTCTAAAATTTCATAAAGTGAAATTTTGAATTTTGAGTATCGATTCGGAGTCAGATTTGAGTGAAACTAGTGTGGTTGGACTCATAATTAAATGGGTTGTCAGATTTTGTAAGTTTTATAGGGTTTTGAGGTGCGGGCCAATGTTTGACTTTTTAGTTGACTTTGGGCTTTTGGTTAAAGATTCGACCTTTATCGATTGAGTTTGTTTCTTTTGACATTATTTGATGTTCTTGAGTTGCTTTTGGCTAGTTTCGAGCCGTTAGGTGGTCGGTACGCGTGGGATGATGTTTCCAGAGTATTGTTTGGCTTGCTCGATATTGGATTCATCTTGTTCGAGGTAAGTAACACTTCTAAACATAGTGCTGAGAGTGTCAATCCCTGAATATACATACTATATGTTGGTGTTGAGGTGATGCACATGCTAGGTTACGGGCATATGGTCATGCACCGTGTGAATTATGACTCATGTTTTCCATTTGTTGTCATATCATCTTATCATTGTTTGGGCGGATTGGCATGAGATTCGTGAGCGCTGGAGAGATTGATGACTGTGTTGGGGCCTGAGAGCCGTGTTATGAAAAATATGGTGGATCAGGTTGTACACCGCAGCAGGCCATATTGGCTTTATATATATA